>JADRCD010105056.1:0-30666 GCA_019843815.1 Montemys delectorum | reverse complement strand
CTCTCTCTCTCTCTCTCTCTCTCTCTCTCTCATTATCTTAGTCTCTTTTGTAGTTGCCATTTATCATAGGGAGCAGAAAGAACCTCATTATACTTTTATTTTGGAAGACATTTCAGCATTTTTTCATGATTTTTTTGGTAATATTCCTCATAGGGTTGTTGTTTATTCAATCATTATGTAGAGTAGCCATCTCCCTTTCCCACAGTATTAAAGGCTTTCTGTCACAAACAAGAGCTCACAAGTAAGCAAGCACATCAGAGATAATTTCAGAAGCTAAACCGTGGTCACAACCTATTTTTTGATAACTTTACTTATTTATATATTCTTGACAGCAGGGAATAAACATTTCTAGGCACTCCAATATGTCATTTTAAACATAAAAACTATAAATAAATAAAGCAGTTAGTAGATTTGCTAAATTGTATTAGAGAAGACTAAAAGAGTTGGTCAGGTGAATAATTTAAATAGAAAAAATATGAGAAATTAGATCATATCAGGGATGTTCAGATCACAGAAAGTATGTTCAGTTCTGTCTCAATAGAGATGTACAAGGAGGACAGGATAAAAGTTGTTTTGACGTAACAAAAATTTACTGAGTTTGACAAAGATAAGTGTATAGAGGCTTACTGCAAATTTTGTTTTTATTTCATCAGATGATGTGACGAGATGTGTGCAAATACTTGGCTTTGGCTGAGCTCAGAGTTTCCTTTTCTGTTCTAACTATCTGTAGGGCTAGGGATGGAAGCTTTTAGCCTCTATACAGTCTACTCTTCTAAGAGGACTGATTCAATCCAGCTTCCCTTGCCTTCTAGCTAAATTGTTCTGCTTTGCTTCACACTAACTTGTGCAATGTTTTAACCTTCTTGCTCCTTCTCATTCTCTGGTTAATGCTGTCTTAACCATTGTCTATCCTCTTCCTTTGTCTACCTTCTTCTCTTTGCCATCTGTCCTTGTAAAACTTTCTCACTAAAACTTACATGCCACATACATACATACATACACACACATGCATACACACATACACACATACATACATATATATACACACACACACACACACACACTATGCACCAATCATCACACACCTTTTTTCTCTCCTGCTATTATTAAATGCTTCTCTTCCTTTGTTGTTCTCTGATGCGTTGGTGTGTCCTATCTCTGAATCAGTTTGCCAAAACTTTCTATGATTCATCACTTTGTATGACCCTCAAATAGATGTCACTTTCAAACGTGACTGCTTTTTTCTAAAAACTAAACTTACCTTTATTCTTAGTGATAAAAATTGTGTGCTAAACAGTGTCTGTAGTGCAGCCAGATTATACCATAGTCTCTGGAATCTGGCTGGATCATATTTTTGAGTGCTATCCCTTCCCAGAGCAGCCACGTTGCTAGACTAAAATTCCTCTACAGTTTACAAATTGTGAAAACTCAAAGAAATCCACAGGAAGATACATTCCAATACAAAACTGAAAGCAAACTGTAGAAAGCAATTCAAATGATTAATCATATAGCATGAATGACAGAAAGAAGTGACTTTTTTTTTTCTAACAATGATGGAAAGGACCTATCACCCAGTTTCACTAACTAAACTGTTTTTTACTAAATAGACTTTAAGACATTTTATAAGTCAAAAAAGAAAAAGTTAGAGAAAATATAAGCAGGTGCAACTCATTTCCTTTTTCTCATCGGTGTGTAAAATATGACAGAGAAAAATTTTTTAATAGAATCTGAAATATTATTTAATATTTGGAAGAAAGTACTTAATAATATTATTGTTGTAACTGAATCATAGTGATAACTCTTAAAATGAATTTGTTGTTTTACATTACCTAAAATTAAAATATTGATATTGATACAGAGTACATTTCATATATTTTATATTATTTGGTATATAGTATAATATATTATTTATTTGTATATTACACATAGGGTAGTATAATAAATACAGACCTTTACAAGCAAAATACATGTGAACAGAAACACTCTAAGAATTTCAAATACCAATGGGATTCTAAAAAATGTCATGTACAGAAAGGCAGAAAGATGAAATAATAAAGTAAAACATACAAAAAAACAAAAAAAACAAAACAAATGAAATGAAAGTACAGATGATAGATGGACACAAATATTCACTTATGTGAATTAACTTACTTTATTTACATTTGTAAATATTGTAAAGGACACTTGAGAAACTTCATCAAATGTGGTGTATGTACATTATGAAATTCTACTCATCAATAACAAGAAATTTACCATGTATCTACAGAATCTGTGATAAATCTCTAGGGCATCATATTAAGGAAAAGGGAACCAACCAGTCTTTAAAATCATAGATTTTTCTATTCCTTATGTGATATATTCAAATTATACAGATAAAATAAATAATTTCTTTTTCAGACATTTCTGATTTAGGGGTTATTATTTATATTAGTTATATGTCTAGGGTGATGAAATAGCCTTCTACCTTTGCAGTGATAATGTTTCTATATACTCTTAAAAACATACTAGGAATAGATACGCATATATATATATGCAAACATATACGTGTATATCTGCATGAATTTCACCACTTGTTCATTGTATTGTTTTGAAATATAGGCTGAACATTAGCATAATTTACATGAATTGTACATGCACAAGATTTTCTACCATTTTCCTTTCTTTTTATTTAATTATTTTCCTCATTTTTATTAATCATTTGAGAATTGTATGTGGTGTATTTTTATCATATTAACCTCCCTTTCTTGGTGGGAGTCCAGACTGTGGTTTCTCTTTATATAAAAAAAAATAAACAAATACAGTTCTACCCATATAGTTTTAGAAATTCTTAGAAATATGGCTGTCCATAAAGCATAGCTTTTTCTGGATTTAATTATCTTTAAAATATCATGTGAAACAAAGCAGCTTAGCATTGAATAGCTGGGAGTTAAAGGTGTATCCAGTAACTGTATCCCACTGTTATAAGAACATCTTTTGCCAATGTCAAAGAATAGTAAAACTTAAACCCTCACAAAGGTTACAAGTCTATGAATGACATCAACTTTCTTGCTCAACTTCAAAGAATGAGAAGATTCACTGTACATATGTACATTGAAGGACGTGGTGAGATAAAGTAGTAACTGCTTTCAGGGAATATTATAGATCAAGGAGATGCATTTAGGATTTAGACTGTAATGTATCTCAGATGAACCCTTCAGTCAGAAAGGGTTTTCCCTTTTATACGCTGAATAGACATTTGTGGATAGATAGTTGGGTACAGGTTATTATTGGAAAAAAATATGGCATACTTTCTTTTTTCATCACTTCCTGGATGAGGACAAGGTAAAAGAGAGAAGACACATTATTTATTGGAGGCCCATTTCTGGACCAGAATTACCAGCGTGTTCATGATGAATCGAACTACGAGGAATGGCTCACACAACAGCACTCAGCTTCACGAAACATGACTATATCTCTCTGATAGCCTAAATAACCTTCCTAGAGGACAAATGATTTTGTGGTGACACTGCAGAAACTGATGTTTAAGTGGTCTGGCTCTAGAGCTTACTCACTGAGATACAATTCTGTGATAGAGAAGGGGGATAAATTTTTCAAGGTCACAGGCCAATATTAATGTGTTCTGACTCAATAATTTTACATATATTTTCCTCAAAGTGTATTTTTAAATGCAAATCAAATTTTATCTATTTCCATTGAAAGTTTTCTTGGGGGAGTTTTAAATTATATTAATAGGAATTGAGGATTATTTTTAATAATTTGTCATAAGGACATAATACATTATTAATTACTGCTTTTGTTATAGATAGGGACTAGGTTGATGAAAAAGAGACTTGGATTACTAGAGATATTGAAAGAGACCTGGGGATATCGCATTTAAGATTACAAACAGTCTCTGGAGTTTCCCAATATAATTATGTTTTCTTCATCATTTTGTAAGGGTGTTAATTGACTGCTAGCAGTTAGCCTCCCATGCGACTATCAAGAAATGTAATCAATAGTAAGAGCAGAGGGACCAAGCTGCTGTGGTGGTTTCTGTGACCAATATACTTTTCTCCTCCCTGGCAAGGTGTTTCTGGTTTAATAAAATGAACAGGTGCAAATGTAGGAGGTTTCTTTAGAAAGCCACCAGCTAAATCAGCTACATCTGATGGGTCTCAAATTAAAATGTGGCCAATCAGAACCTTGAAATATAATTGCCTCATTTTCAAACTTAAATACATTATAGGCCTCCTGCTAGTACTGCACCTGGCAAATCTACTTATTAAAGTTGTGAAGGGAAGAGTTTGCTGAGACATTTTGAATATTATGCTGACATTGTAATAAAAGAAAGGAGGGAGGGAGGAGGCATGATCTAATTCCACTGACGTCTGCTCAGATTAATATAGACCATTACTCCTGCAGAGCACATAATCGAATCTCATTCATGGAAATAGTTCAGATAATTTTTTTCACAAAATAAAACCCATTGCATTTGAATATATCACCTCACTGAATATTCTTCAGTCTCTCTGAATGCTTTTATTACTCAGATATTGTTTCAGATCTTGCTTGACACAACTATGTTTAATATTTGTTGTTTATTATGCATGTGCTTTTATACCTCTCTGGTGTTGTCTTGTACACTTTTGTATGCTGATGTAAGTCATAGGGAGAATCCAAAGGAAAGGAAAATTCAGCTTCTACCTCTGTGCTGCCAAAGAATAATATCCCATCTGATATGTGACCTATTTTTTATAGACAAACAAAGAAGATAGGAAACCAGGATTCAGATTTTTGTCATTATTATTTCAACAAAAAATGTTATTTTGTTACCTTTTACTATGAGTAATAAAAAAATAGCATTGGCATACTGGTATGAGGTCTATGCATGTAAAATAAATTATCCATGACAAATATATTTAAACTGTAAATGTTTATAATGCTGACAATACCAACAGCAACATTCAGTAACATTTATAAACAATATAACTAATTATTGAGTTACAAGAAACTCTCCAATCTGAATACAGTGAAAAGGCAGAGTCATACTGTGTCCCAAAGTTATTACACATACATGTGATGACACAATGATCCAGGCAGAGTGCTGAGTGATATGTGTAAAATAACTTTTGAATACATGGTGTCTTAGTCAGGGTTTCTATTTCTGCACAAAACATCATCACCAAGAAGCAAGTTGAGGAGGAAAGGGTTTATTGAGCTTATATTTCCATATTGCTGTTGATCACAAAAGAAAAGTCAGGACTGGAACTCAAGTAAGTCAGGAAGCAGGAGCTGATGCAGAAGCCATGCAGGGATGCTAATTACTGGCTTGCTTCTCCTGGCTTGCTCAGCTTGCTTTCTTATAGAACCCAAGACTACCAGCCCAGGGACTGCACCACCCACAATGGGCTCTCCCACTCTTGATCACTAATTGAAAAAATGCCTTACAGCTGGATCTCATGGAGGCATTTCCTCACCTGAAGCTTCTTTCTCTGTGATACCTCCAGCTTGTGTCAAGTTTACACATAAAACCAACCAGTACACCTGGTCTGGGGGGTATAATACTTGAGCTTTTAGAAAGATAATTGAATATCAAAATCATATAGCATTCAAAATTATTAAAACTTACTTCATAATTTGGAAAGTATGTTTCCAAAACAAATTGAGTACAATATAGCATATTTGTTAAATTAATTACAATTTCTTGTTCAGTTTTTATAGCATTTGTAGTCACAGTATTTTAAATATTGACTTGTAGTATTTTCCTAATATAACATTATTTCTGTTTTTCAGCTATGTTTGCTTACAATTTTATTACAATTATAAGTTAAAGAGAAATTAATTTTTGTTGATAAAAAGAAAAGTTAGACATTACAACCTCCCAAATAACCCAGTTGCATAGATTGAGCTGTCCCTGTGAGTAGCGTTACTATATAACCTTCTCTTCTTGCTAGTAGAGGAATTGAATACTTAGAGTGGTCTACTTACATGACAGATGACACTGATTTTGTCCTAGTCATCAGTCCATGCAATAATAAGGATAGCTGTCATCTCATATTACCTTTTCTTATTGCTTTCATCTGCAATTATTTTCAGCGAGGAACAATTGTCACTTGTAATTTCAACATTATGGGCTGGTTAAAGTGAAACAGGTTTATGTTTTGTGCTGTTGACTAATGACTGTTTTGCCATTAATTTAAATACCATACACACTTCCTTTAAGAAATTAAAGGACCTGTGTCAAGAAAATTCCAGCCTCCTGTTACAGAATCCAAGCATTAGAACGTTAAGAATAAGAAAGCCAAAGGCCAAAGCACATACATTTACACACACACACACACACACACACACACACACACACACAGAGAGAGAGAGAGAGAGAGAGAGAGAGAGAGAGAGAGTTTGATATGCATTTGCTTTATTTGCTTTAAAATCTTGATAGCTTTGAAATATTCCATGACTTTTCAGTGTAACAGAGAAAGTCAAGAAAGAAAACAAACATAGAGGTCCTTAGAACTGTGAGTGAGCTTCATAGAACTCGACACTAAGTAAATAGAAAACCTCAAGAATGCTGAAATGTGCCTACCTAAAGTCTCTCTCTAATTCAGAGATAAATAACCACTACTGTGTCTGTAGAAGGAGTTGAAGACGGCAGTGACTTCTCTCTGCCTTCCACACATGATTGTCATGAGTTGTATTGTTTATGGTGGCTACTACATCCCTGTTACTCCATTGACATTGAATATGTGACAAACCTAATTCAATCTTTTGGTTTTTCTGTGTGCAATTCAGACACCATAGCTAACTTACATTTGTAGACTATCTGTATCTATCAGTTAACTTCTCCTTTGTCACCTGGGACATCCCTCCCAGGGTATGTCTGATTATGATGTGCATGTGAGAAAAAGAGAGGAACTGGTAGTCTAAAGTCAGCCGTCTGAGGTCAAAGTAGAGATGTTTGCTACTCTCTGCATCTGCGTCTTTATTTTTCCTACTCTTGATGCAGTATAATCATACCTAACTGGGACTGGTTTACTTAATGTTATTGTTTATGGGTCAAAGAAAAAAAGACAAAACATAAAGAGCTGCTCTTCACTGACATTGAAACCAACAAGGCCTTAGGGTCCAGGTACGTAGTCTTCTGGTCTTTGGTATTTTATGTGAGAACACTCAGACATTACCAATTATCTATAGTCCAGAAAATGAACAAAACCACATTGTTGTATGTGTATGAGTCATTTAAGAGTTAGGGAATAGCTTGTTATGGAAATCAAGTAGAGACTTTCCTGGAAATGAGGCATGTAATAGGTATGGATCTATGATGAGCACCTGTCAGGCAGACAAACTGATACACTGGTGAACAGAAATGACACATGAAAAGACTACCAAAAAGATTTGCTCCCTAGTTACTTCTTCTTACATGAGAAATAAGAATTGTATATTGGTCTTTCAATATTCTTTCTTAGCTTTCAAATACTAAGTTGTCAGCCCTGAGATCATATGCATTCAAGTAACAGTAATTAGATTGAGCAGGTCCAATTTATGCATTAAGTCATATATCTCAACTAAAGAAAATGATATCATTGTTTCAAGAGTGAACAAAGCTGGTAGTACATGAGAAGATTTGAAAGTAAGAAGAGGAAAAGAGAAAACTAATATAATTTTAATTTAAAACATTTAAAAACAATAACTTAAAATATTCACAACTTTTAACTTTTCTAGGTGAAATCTGTGTCAGTTTGTGAAGTATAAAACCACATCTCTAACTAAGAATTAATTTTTTCCAGAAATTCAATACTAAAAAAAAGGGACTCTCTTTATAGCCCAGACTCCAGACTTTTTAGAGTGAGACACAAAATATATTGTGAAGTAAAAATCCCATGGAACATAAAAATGAATGCATTTTCATTTTATTTCTCTGTGTTTTGCCCTAACATATGAAAAATGGCTAGAGGTTTTAAAGTACTGCATCTTGGGTAAATCATTATCACAAAGCTTGCACAATAGTGAAGCATCATTTTATTGAACATTTATTTGGGAGCTTGAGATATTAGTACCACTGTAGATCAATCCCTCTGATAACAATTTTCCCAGCATTGCAATTTGCCATTTCAATTTAATATTGCCAGTAGTGTTAGACCTGCTATTACATTTATGGCCCAGATTACTATTGAAAATATTGTTGGGAGAAAGAAGTAATATCACCGTGATTTTATCATTAGATCACTTTTCTTATATACAGTACCAGGACTCCACAAAAGCAGCCTGTTCTTAGGCCATACGGTATCATTTATTTCTTTATGACCAGCTCTCAGGGTGCTCCCCTAAGAATAGTAATAGTGATTTTGAGAGATGTGGTCAGAGCTGTTCACTGCCACAGCAAGTAGCATGAATATGATACTGTACTTCGAAATTCCAGAGGATTATTTCAGGGGAAACCAAAAAATAGCAAACAATTGTTGGAGTTTTGTTCCACAGTCTTATAAAATTCCAGGACAATTTGTAATACAGAATGGTAATGCTATTAAAAGAATGCTAGAGTAGTTAAATACAAGTTGAAATACAATTTTTACTTTTATTATTATATTACAATTTTAAAAAGTGAATTTTAAGTAGCTAGAGAATTAATATATAGATGTTTCTTTAAACAATGTACTATGGATTTGGGTCAAATTGTTATCATATAATTAATTTCATTCACAAATTTTTTTTTAATTAGGTATTTTCTTTATTTACATGTACATTTTCCCTTTCCCATTTTCCCCTCCAAAACAAACAAACAAACAAACAAACAAACAAAAGCAAGAACAAACCCCTTTTGCCTCCCCCTTCCCCATGCCTGCCACCCCACCCTCTCCCACTTATTGGCCCTGGCATTCCCCTACACTGGGGCACAAAACCTTCACAAGGCCGAGGTCCTTTCCTCCTATTGATGATTGAATTTTCAATCCTCTACTATACACATGCTGCCAGATCATTCAGTCCCACCCTGTATAGTCCTTGATTGGTGGTTGGGTCCCTGGGAGCTCTGAGGGTACTAGTTAGTAATTGTTGTTCGTCCTAAGGGGCTGCAAACCCTTCAGCTCCATAGAACCTTTCTCTAACTCCTTCATTGGGGACCGTGTACTCAGTTCAATGAATGGCTGTGAGCCTCTACGTCTGTATTAGTCACAAACGTTTTTTTTTTAAAATCATTGCTTTCTTCTTCTTTTTTTTTTTTTTAAGATTTTTTTATTTATTAAATGTGAGTACATTATAGCTGTCTTCAGACACTCCAGAGGAGGGAGTCAGATCTCGTTACAGATGGTTGTGAGCCACCATGTGGTTGCTGGGATTTGAACTCAGGACCTTTGGAAGAGCAGTCGGTACTCTTAACCACTGAGTCATCTCTCCAGCCCCCATAAATGTTTTTAAATGTTAAATACACTCTACTATTTACTATCTAGTATGCAAACTAGATTTTTATATTGAAATGTAAATAATATATAATATAAATATAAAACCCATATAAATATGTATGAACATGATTGTATAAATGGTCATATCTACTGAGAAGTGTTACTATTCTTTGTTCTAAAGCCTTTTACCACATCCACCCAAAGTTGTCTTCTATACAGAGAACGTCTTAGGAGAGTGAACATCAACAGCATCAACTATGATGCTGACAATAACAATCCCTATAGGATACTCTAACTTCCTGTCACTATAACAAAACCAAGGCCAAACTTCATTTGTATAGAATGACAAAGGAAATAAGTAAATTATAATACAGTTTACAGATATGCTATCATGATGCTATTCTTCCGAGCAGTTCCCAAGTCACACTGATTTTACTGCTCTGAACAGACACCATGACCATGGCAACTCTTATAAGGACAACATTGAATTAGGTGTGGCTTACTAATTCAGAGGTTCAGTCTATTATCATAAAGGTGGGAGCCTGGCAGAGTCCAAGCAGGCATGATGCAGGAGGAGCTGAGAGTTCTACATGTTCATCTAGAGGTTGCTAGGAAAAGACTGGCTATCGGGCAGTTAAGATGAGGGCATTAAAGACCACGCCCACACCAGCACACTTACTCCAACAAGGCCACACTTCCAAATAGGGCCACTCCCTGGGCCAAGCATATACGAACCATCATTAGGAACCTGATGGCACGTGAAGTACTTGTATAAGGCTTCGGAGCTGGAGCCTCAGCAACCTGAGGGACTTAGAGACCTTTCTTTTCATATCCATTTCAATAATGTAGTAGAAATTTGTAGATACTATGTTGTTTGACGTTTTACAATGTAATTAATACTGAAGAAAACATGACCAGTATATATTGGCCTTAAATCACACATTAAAATGATTTGTAAGAGTATAAAATAATGTTGACTTCTTGAGATAATTTTTGCTTATTAAAATTATCATTATTTCCTAAAAAGATTTATATGTGAATTGTCTTAGAATCTTGTTTTGCATTTATTACTACACAGACACTGAATCTAATATAGTAGTTTTCTGTAAAAAATACTCAAATAGAAGTTCAGTGGCATCCTCAATTGTTTCTAAAAACCATATTCGGAACTTGAATCGGGGCTTTTAGTCAGGTTGCTCTAAATCCTTACATTCTGGTCTTTTGTTGTTGTCGTTGTTGTTTCATGGTGCAGCCGTATGTCATGGTGCAGCCATATGTATGCTATTAACTGGGAAATTTCATTTAGGGTTTCTGTCCAAGGGCCATGAGATGGAGACTGGTGTGCCTCCTTTTCTGTTGTTCTTTCCACACTGTTGTAACAATTTGAGTTCAGTACTTCTGTAGAGACAAGTCAAAAAGCCCAGGAGAAAGAACTTCTCTAAGTATGAAAACAAATGTGAGCACACTGGTGTTTCCCCCATATACAAAATCCTTTCTGTTATTCTGACATTAAACATGATTTTACTATGTATCAACCAAAAGTAAGAGGGGTTTTTTAACTGGACCAAGTGTTGTACAAAAAGACTAAATGCTTTAGTTATTATAAGAGAGTACTGAAAACAATAAATAACCTAGGGACAAGTACCTTGCTGCCTAGTTAAAGCCACTGCATATATTAAAGGGGGAAATATCATTTTGTTAAAAATTCTGAATTTATTTTTAAGTGATACACAAATAGAGTAACTATAGACTTAAACCAATTATTTATACCGAACTCAATATTTATATTTGTATGGTGAAAAACACTCAAAGGCCTTCCTTCTGTACTTTTAAAATACAAAATATAGAATTTATAGTCATTGTATGGTATGATAAAATCATAATGTACTCCGTCATAGAATCTATCAGTCAATCAGATCACTGTTGTCTCTACACCCCAAATACATATCTATTCTCTTCAGCTTTTGGTAACAAATCAGTCTGTTTCCATTTTTTAATTGTTTTTTGTCTTCTTGAATGAGCTTACATATTTTCCTGTGTGTGGACTTAGAAGTTACACTTTTATACTGTAGGCTCATCTTATATGATATAGGATGTTCTTATATGGCTCATCCAACATTTTATAAAATAATAGAATTTACTTCCTCCTCCTCCTGTTGTTCTCCTGTGTATTTTCACTATAATAAAATGAATGCATACATGCAGGCATACATACAAAATAGTCACAGAAATAAAAATCTAAAAAGATACAATAAAACAATGAAAATAACTGTCATGCCAGGGGGAAAGAACAAGAACCCACCTTTTCCATTAATCTGCTGTGACATGCTTCCTAAACAATATCTTGCTATGTGAGCCTTCAATCTCTTTCTATGTCCTGAAAAGTATTCTAAACTCGAGAGGAAGACTTCTATGCAGTTCTCCCCTTTTCACTCCTGATGGAGGCTGATTTCGAAAAATGAGAGAGAAAACCTATGCCCTACTAATCCATGATAGAAAAGCCTAAGGGATTTAGAGCATAGAACTCTGCAAGACACTGATTCCAAAAGGTACTTTCCCATTCTTTTTTCTTGACAAAGCCAAGAAAACTTTTCTTTTTATTCAATATAATCGTCACTAAGCTGAACACCAATCTTGGACAACTTGTTTGTATGCATCTTGTTGCTATAACTTGGTAATTTCAACAGAGATAACAGTATAGCCTCCAGGTTGCCATAGTAATGGGTTGACAACATCATGTATTGGATACATTTTCTTTTTTCTTTCACATGCAGAGCTGTGTGTATATTAGGCCAGTGTTCTGCTACTCAGTCCCATCACCGAACCACAATGTTGTTATTTCAGACATAGGTACAAATCTATACACTCACCAGCATGCACAAGGTTTCTCATGTTTCAATGTCCTTGCTAACATTTTGTGGCTTTTATCTAATAGACATTGAAATTTACTGAAGTAAGATAATATCTAATTTTGGTTATATCCAAATACTAATAATTTGTGTTGTAAAGAATGAATCTTTCTTATGTAGTTGATCACTTGTGTGTTTTATTTCAGGGATATTTTTAAATGTATTACTATTTTTAGGTGGGTTATTTATTCATAAACCATGAGATTTTAATTTCATTTTTTCTTTCTATATGCTAAATATAAATTTCTTATCAGAGAAAGATACAGAATTTATTCATGAATTTACTTGGTAATCTCTGTTAATTCTTTTTCTTGACTATGTAGATGATTTTTTACAATTTTATAGGGTATCATTTATTTGATTTTATTTCTAGTTTTTGGTAGACTTTTGTAGGAAAAAAAAAAGAAAGAAGAAAGCCCTTGCTCTTTCCATTATCTTGCTGAGTTTTCTCTAAGCTTTCCTCCATCTGTTTCACATTTCAGGTTATATACTTAAGTCTTTAATCCATTTTGAGTTGATTTTATCTCTGGTCAAAGAGAAGGCTCTACTTTCATTCACTAAGTGTGGAAAGCCAATATTTCTAGCCCTGTGTACTGTTCTTTACTTCTGTATATTCTTAGCACTTTAAAAATACCAAAGTAGCCATAGGAGGACGGTTTAGTTCCCAGGTTCTTGTGCTGTTCTGTTATTTTCTGTAGCTGATTTTAAATAGCACCATATTTTGAGTGACTTCTCTGTAGGGTACTTTGAGATCATGCAGTGTAATGACTATTCTTTCAGTTCATGATAGCTTTAGCTCTTCCTGGATTTAGACAGTTTGAGACAGAAAATGTCATGAAAAGACAGGAGCTAGGAAAGTTAAAGAAAGGTAAGGGAAAGAAAGTAAACTGGTGGGATATCTACATGTGCCTATTTGCAAGCCCCTTCTTAGTGTAGAGACCCAAGGGAATACATGTGTGTGGACTGAGGAGTGGAGCCAGAGAGTTTACCCTTCGTTGCATACTGTAGTTTCTTTGCAAACTGCTTTTCTGTGAAATCTACTCTTCAGTTTAGGAAGGATGGGTACTTACGACAGTTCACTGATATGGGTTTCTGAGAATGATGACTTCCAATTCAAGCTAAGATTCCACGTCTAATGTGAGTCTAATTTCAAAGCCCCAATACAAAGATTAACAGATATAATTGCCAGATTTAATCAAGTGATAGTGCCAAATAATTTTCTAAGAAACAATTTAAAAAAAAAAAAAAACTACCAGCAGCCAGGTGGTGGTGGTCCACACCTTTAATCCCTCCCTTGGGAGGCCTAGGCAGGTGGATTTCTGAGATCAAGGCCAGTTTGGTCTACAGACTGAGTTCCAGGACAGCCAGGGCTATACAGAGAAACCCTGTCTCAAAAAACAAACAAACAAACAAACAAACAAAAACAAAACTAAAACAACAACAACAAAAACCCTACCAGCAGTGTATAAAAAATGCTCAATATAGTCAATGTGTTGTTTTATTATGAAATAAGTAGACTACTTATAATTAAAAAAATATCTCAAGTTCCTAGCAAAATTTAACCGATATGAAGAGTGCCCTGGAGGAACATCACATAGTATAATATATTTGTCAGAATACAAATATAGGATGCTTTCAACAACTGGAGAAATAAGAAAAATCACCTGTGATCATGGAAAAATAAACATAGATCATGTTTCCTAATAAAGGAATGATGTAAATATTTGAATATTTGATGTAAAAGCTAACTTATATACAGAAGTTTGGATACATATTTGTCACTGGAAGCACTTAATCTGTCCTGTTAGAAATTTTACCACCTTGTCTTTCTCCTCGGGTAGGTATTTGTTTTTACACAAACCTCCTATGAGAAAGCTGGAAAGCTGCTAAAATTTCAGCACAAAGCACCTCTAGTTTTCTGTTCTGTTTTTCCTAATTATAGGTAAGGATTTGAATCTGGATGCTATGAAAAACTTTCTCACTTAACTATGGATTTGTCTACATAAGGTTTTGTTCTGTTTCTTTTCTCTGAGGTTTTACTATTTGAAGGATGTGTTTAAATTTATTCAAAAGGATCTTCCTTTTGAATATATTAGTAGCAATAATATTAACAATTAGTAATTAATAATAGTGATTGATAATAAAATATTTAAATCAGTTGACTTACAAGAAGGAATGGAAGGTAAAAACTTTTCTCTCTAATAACTAAATTAACTAGTTAATTTCCCCCTTTTACTTACTAGTCTTTGGATCTTTTCTCATACAGTATTATAGGAATAGAGTTTCCCTGCTCTCCTTCTATTCCTCCCATTTTCTACTCTCTCACCTCCTTTCATCTCCTATCCCATCTGGATGCTACCAATGACCAGCTTAGGCTTAGGGAATTGTTCTAGAGATGGAGGGATGTGGGAGTGGGAATATAACTGACTCAAAGTCAAATGGCGTGTTACTAGCTGACAGCCTATGTTCTGTTCAAGATGATTTCCTAGATAGCTTTCTGTAGATAGTTCTGGACTCTACAGTCTGCTACAACTCTTTCTGCTTGAGACAGTTTTCTTGCTAGGAAAAAAAACATCAAAAAACTTTCTGGATAGCTCATAGATTTTCTAATGAAAGTCAGAAAAGCTGTTTTAAAAATTCTGGGATTTTCTTACTAAGTCACAAATCCTAATAGAAAAATTCTAAAGGTAATTCTTGAGTTTTCCAGTCAAAATAAGAAAGCCAGAAAACATTATAGAAGAGATGTGTTCATTCTTCAGAGAGCCTTTTCTGCGTAGCTGCTAGAAAATATTCTAAAGTAGCAGTGTTAACTCTAAGTAATTCGTGGGGCTTCTGACCAAGGTCAGGAAATCATGTCTTACTGTCTCTAACATGACAGGGGCCAGACTAAGCAGGATTCACTGTCTAACATTAGAATTTTAAGCGATTAAAAATGAAACATAGTAACAACAAAAATAATACAATAAAACAAAACACATCATACTGAAGTTACTTAATACAAACCAACAGGAGAATACAAGAACCCCAAGAGAAGCCACAAGTTTCAGAGACCCATTTTTTACACATTCAGGACTTCCATAAATTTCCTAAGTGAATGGAATAGTGTATATGCATAGGGCTTGTTGAAGACCCAGGTAGGCCCTGTGACTGCTGCTACCCATCTCTATAAGTTCATATGAGGTTTGTTCAGTAGTTTCAGAGGCCTTTCTTCCCCCTCAATCATTTTACCTCTTCTTCCTTGGGGTGCGCTGAGCTGCAAAAAGATGAATTTGATGGAGATACCAGATGTGTGTTCCAAGGTCTCTCTCTGTTTAATGTCCGGCTGTAGGTCTTTGTATTTGTTCCCATCTACTGCAGGAAGTAATTTACCTGATGATGGCTGAATGATATTCTCATCTATGATAATAGCAGAATATTTAGGTGCCTTTCATTGATACATTTTCTTTTCTAATTTCTGGTTTTTCCTCAGTAGTATTTGCTTTTATTCTATATTTCTTGCATATGTAGTCTCTAAGTCTTAGTCAACCAAGTAGTGTCAGGTACAGAGTCAATTTCATTGCCTGGATCTTAACTCAGATGAGATATTGGTTGGATACTCCCCAAGTAATTATTGCTTACTATAATACCTAAAGACTAGGGTAGAGATCCCTCTTACTTTTCTCTCTCTGACAAATCCATAGCCTTGTCTTCCACCCCACATGTTTTACAAATGTTTGGATCTCAGGGCAGGTTTCATTGCTGACTTGTTCAGGCCATTCTCTTAGACATTGATACAGAGATAAGTTAGTTGGAGGAATTGATAAAACATCACTAAATCATGGTAACCACTTCTATTTTGTGGCTATGATGGCAAACTCGAAGTAGAATTGGGAGACTTGAATGATCAGAAGAAAGCTTGATACTTGGAAGTTGTTCCTGATTTGGCCTTTGATTCATACATTTTTTTCTACTTGAATAACCCCCCTAGTCACATGTGGATTAATGCTTTAACACCATGAAATCTATACACAGTATTCCATCACCTTAAATATTTTTGCTTATTTGTATCTGTAACTTATGATATTTCTTTGTGTGTTGGTTTTTTCTTTTTTCTTTTTTCTAAACTTTTATTGCATTATGATGAGAAAAGATACATGATTTCAACTTACCTGAATTTATTAACATATAAAAACATATTTTAAGTAAATAGAATTGAATCACATTCTGGTTTCCCTTTTGTACCCCCACTCCTCCCAGAGACCCCCCTTCAATACCTACAGTATCTTTTTTGTCATATTCCTTAAAATTTATAAAATATTATAACAAAAATATTATAAAAGTTGTTTGATATAAAACAACAATTTAACAATATTATGTAGATGCTTATCTACAGCAAGTGAAAATACATTTTTCTCAATATAAATTTTAAATAACTCCAAACATATTAACTGTATACTTCAAAATAATACATCACTACCAGTATTTTCTTAAATGAGCATAAATATATAAAGGCTTTTTGTTTGTTTTTTATTTAGTAGAGTTTAAATCTTGGCTCTTACTGTGGTACAAGCCCAAAATAAGAATAATTTTTAGACATTGGATTTCATTGTAACAAAGTTGAACTTCAATGACCCTCAAATCACCAAAGGATTTTACCTCCACTGTAGCTAAGCTGGGAGTTGATAGTTCTCCTGTACCAAGAAATGAACTGTAGGCTCAATTTTGGATACAGACTTCCTGCTATGGTCAAAGCTATTTGACTTGAGTGAGTGACTTTATTATCAGCCCACAGAGAACAGGATACATTCATTTAAGAAATGGTGTAGGTATTAAGATGGTATATCCATAAGGACATTCACCAACAGTTTCAATGAATGATAGTTCTGCTTGGAGGATGTCACAGACATTAGGTGAGGGTAAGAATTTCCTTCATTAGCTGTGATAATTTGGAAAAGCATTCATCTCAGAGAAAGAGTAACTTATAAAATTCTCTTCTTCAAACTTGATAGAAGAGTTACAAATGTCAAGCAAAGCATTCAGTCTCACTCTTTGTTGTTTTCTTACAAGCCACCTCCCTAGTTAATCATCTATGTTTCTTTTGGGTATATAAATACTTTTGAAATATATTAGCTGTTCTGAAAACCATAGTATAGTGTAAAGATATGAAATAAGCAATACTACTAATAGAGAGGCTGAGATAGGAGAAGCAAGATTTCAAGACCCTTATGTTGTACACAGCAAGACACTGTCACAAACAAACAAGCTGTCAGTATATATAAGTTGTATAATGTTGGACCTATTTCTCCAATTACCAAATTAGAGAGATCATTGGATGACAGTCAACAAATTTCCAACTCCTCATATTTTTGGATTTCAATCAAGTTGGATATCTTGGTAATATTAATTTCATATTAATATATTAAGAAAAAGTAATTGTCACTTCCTGTTGTTTTTGTTGTAAGAAGTGGAATTAGGTTTGTGTAGATTTGTTGAAATATTACCTTCTTGCTTCTTCTGGGGTGTAGTTTTGCTCCTTATGTTGATGTTTTCCATCTATTATCCTTTGTAGGGCTGGATTTGTGGAAAGATATTGTGTAAATTTTGTTTTGTCATGGAATATCTTGTTTTCTCTGTCTATGGTAATTGAGAGTTTTGCTGGGTATAGTAGCTTGGGCTGGCATTTGTGTTCTCTTAGGGTCTGTATAACATCTGCTCAGGATCTTCTAGCTTTCATAGTCTCTGGTGAGAAGTCTGATGTAATTCTGATAGGCCTGTCTTTATATGTTACTTGCCTTTTTTCCCTTACTGCTTTTAAAATTCGTTCTTTGTTTAGTGCATTTGGTGTTTTTATTATTATGTGTCAGGAGGAATTTCTTTTCTGATCCAGTCTATTTGGAGTTCTGTAGGCTTCTTGTATGTTCATGGGCATCTCTTTCTTTAGGTAATGGAAGTTTTCTTCTACAATTTTGTTGAAGATATTTGCTGGCCCACTACATTGGGAGTCTTCACTCTCTTCTATACCTATGATCCTTAGGTTTGGTCTTCTCATTGCATCCTGGATTTCCTGGATGCTTTGGGTTAGGAGCGTTTTGCTTTTTGCATTTTCTTTGACTGTTGTGTCAATATTTTCTAAGATGTCTTCTGCCCCTGAGATTCTCTTTTCTATCTCTTGCATTCTGTTGGTGATGCTTGCATCTATGACTCCTGATTTCTTTCCTAGGTTTTGTATCTCCAGGGTTGTCTCTCTTTCTGTTTTCTTATTGTTTCTATTTCCATTTTTATATTCTCGATGGTTTTACTCATTTCCTTCACCTATTTGATTGTGTTCTCCTGTAGTTCTTTAAGGGATTTTTGTGTTTCCTCTTTAAGAGCTTCTAGCTCTTTACCTGTGTTCTTCTGTATTTCTTTGAGGGTGCTATTTATGTCTTTCTTAAGGTCCTGTATCATCATTATCATAAGTGATTTTAGATCGGAATCTTACTTTTCCGGTGTGATGGTGGGTCCAGGACTTGCTACGGTGGGAGAATTGGGTTCTGATGATATCAAGTAACCTTGATTTGTGTTGTTTATTTTCTTAAGCTTGCCCCCCACCATCTGGTTATCTCTAGTGCTACCTGCCCTTGCTAAATCTGACTGGAGCCTGTCCTTCCTGTGATCCTGGTTATATCAGAACTCCTCAGAGTCAAGCTGTCTCTGTTATCCTGTGATTCTGGGATCCTGTGATCCTGGGCTTGTTAGATCACCTGAGAGCATGGCTTTCTCTGTGTGTTGTGGGACTGGCTGCGAAGCTTGAGCCTAAGGTCTGCTCAGGATACCAACCCAGACAGACCAGAAGGAACCCAAGTTACTGGGCTGGAGGAGTTCCTTTGTGCCTTGTCCTGCTGGTCTCAGTTACCCTCAGTGTTGGGACAGATGTTGGTTCCTCCTCACCTCTGATCCTGGGAGTACCTGGGCGTGAAGCTTCCTCTGGGTGTTGTGGGACTGGCTGCAGAGCTTGCACCCAAGGTCTGCTCTCTGTATGTTGGTTTTAACTGGAACCTATATATTTTTTTCATATTGCCCTACAGTTTGGAACTCTTATACACTGTGATTTGACTTTACTTATTCTGTGGCATCATACTTTATATCATATAGCTATACATCTTCTAACAAATTCATCAGGCATGTTTTTATCTTTGCTTTTCTTCGTTCATTTGTTCATCTTGTCATATAAAATATATCATTCATAGACTAATAATAATGTACAGTATTACTAACTGGGTAAGTGAAATAAAAAAATAAAAGACACTGCCTTCACCCTTACTGTAATATACAATTAAAAATTTTCCCCATGGGTTGATTGTTTTCCTTTCTGAATTGACAATGTATAATGAAACTATAATTGAAATTAATTTTGCATTGCTTCGGAACAAAATCTGCCTGTCCTACAGCATGGTTATTATAAGATTCCCAAAGATAAAATTGTGGAAAATCCACTGAACAAAAGCACTTTATAAATATAAAGGATTTAATTTAATATCTTTGTCAACTCCTGGAATATTTCTGCTTGCTAAGCAAGAACTTTTTTTTTTCCAGACAAGGTTTGTTCTAGGCTTTATCTATTATTACCAGTATCAGTTTGTATAGTTGTTGGAATTTGATAAAAACACCCTTCATGACGAAAATGAAGATCATAATAGCACCCATCTCTCTACTTTGGCAGGGATTAAGCAAGATAACCTACATACATTTCTCGGAGCAGCATAGGAAAGCATAATAGTAAATAAAATAACTAAAGGAAAATTCAGACAGCAGTTTTTGCTTATTATGTAAAGAATTTCATTGTTTTCATAGCAGTCTATTTTAGCAAACATGAATATCCTATATTAGTACAGCTGCGATCATCATTACTATCTATCAGCACAGTGATTGGCACACAGTATGCACTAAATAAACAATAGTTAAGCTCTTGTTTAATTATTTACTCTAATTGCCCTTGAGGACTCAATTAAGTGTAGGTCTCAGCTTTCTTATTAGGATTAGAATATGACTGCAGCAGGAAAGAAATGTATTTAAAAACAATGAATTGTGAAGCTTGGGTTATCAAGAGGACTGAAAATGTTGGCTCAGGGGCTGTGACAGGCACAGTTCAAAACTCACACAGCTGATGAAATCTCTAGAGGACACCTACAAGTTGCTTTTGAAACATCTGCCATTTAATACAGATTATTGAAGTTATCCTTACGGAAAATGCCACCAGATAATTCACTTTATGAATTCCTGAGTTTTGTCCATTTTCTTAATTAAAAGATGAGGAAACAATACTTACTCTTCATATGTTTCTTACACTGTTTCTATAATTTTTACAGTCTTCATTTGATATATTATCTTCTAGTTATGGTTTCATTTTCCCCAAATCATCCCAGATCGTTACCTCTTATATATCCATTCAAATTGCTATCCATTTTTATCTATTATGAGAATATAAACAGGTCTAAAAATGATAAAATAAAATAAGATAAAACAAAAACAATCAGAAAAGATCATGATGAAAAAATAAGAGCCTAATAATAATAACAAAACAAAGGATTTTTTAAATATCTGACGTTTTTATGTGTGTGTGCTTGTGTTATCATCTATTAATCAACAGAAGATCTAACATTGCCTTATTTGTATGCCTAATGATACAATTTTTTTTTTGATTTGTGAGAGAAGTTACTTGTTGGGTTTTAGACAGGAGACTGAGACCACTTCCTCTATAGTACTTAAAATTTTTGCTTAAATTACAGTTGTATAACTTGATTTTTCTTCTTCTTCCTCTATCCCTTCCCACATACCTTTTTCCGACCACACTTATACTCTCCTTATTTTTTTCTCAAATTGATTCCTATTTTTTCTTAAATTATTGTTACATAATGACATAGCAGAGAGATAACAGATACATAGTTAGATCACACATAGATAGATAGATAGATAGATAGATAGATAGATAGATAGATAGATAAATAGAACTATACTCATTCAACTTACCAAAAGATTTTAGTCTTACCCCTATATAGTCTAGAAGTGACTACTTTTTATTAGATAACAAATTAAGTTGATTGTATATCTAAACACAGTCTGGATCACCAAGATTTTGGAGTAAGGTTTATTTGTAGTCTGTATGTTCAGCTACAGGATACATGGTAATATATGGTAATGTATGGTCATGCTTTTCACATCTTTTCAGTCTCATGTTCTAGGCAAAACCTGGCCCATAATAACAAGGAGACTATCTAGCAACTTCTGACATCACTGATAGTATGTAGACAACTTGAAAATGATTTTAAATTTACAATACTTGATATGAGTGGCAATGACAGCAACTATTGTATGTGTTCTTTGTTCACAATGATGTTATACTTATAGGCTCTCTCGCTCTCTCTCTCCCTCTCTCTCTCTCTCTCTCTCTCTCTCTCTCTCTCTCTATATATATATATATATATATATACACATATATAATTATATTTACATATATTACTTACATATGTATATATATATAATTATATATTACATATTATATATTATAATTTATTAATCATGAGTATAGTCATGACACAAGAAGTAAGGATGCACAACAGAAGTTTGATTAGAATCTTTCTATTCTTAAAGTATAACCACCATAGGCTCTTAGATCAGGTAGAATTTTAAATTTCTAGTATTGACTAGAACTCTAATTTCTCTGATTTTGTTCAGTAAATAAACAAACAATACAACTTTGGGCATAATTTTTAATGGTTTATAGAAAAAGCCCAATTAATCTGAAATTTTATAATATATGTATGTGTGTGTTTGTGTGTGTATGTGTGTGCGTGCATGTGCATGTGTATGTGTACATGTATATTTCCCCTATGAACAAAAGGAAAAAGTAAAATAAAATAAAAACAAAACCTTGTTCCTTACCCCCTCCCCTTGTTCACCAACTCATCCCCTCCTGTTTACTGACCCTGGCATTCCCCTACATTAGGGCATGGAACCTTCACAGGGCCAAGGGCCTCTCCTCCCATTGATGACTGACTTGGCCATCCTCTACTATACACATGCTGCTGGAGCCATGAGTCCCACCTTGTGTACTTTTTGGTTGGTGGTTTAGTCCCTGGGAGCTCTGAGGGTACTAGTTAGTTCATACTGTTGTTCATCCTAAAGGGCTGCAAACCCTTATCATTGGTATTCCCATTATGCCCTAAGAGATAATAAATAAATCTAGGTGAATTTAATTCAATCCTATAGCTTAAAAGAATCTACCAACTCTATAATTTAAAGAACATTGTGCAGGTGAAGATGTAACATGTTCTTCCTAGGTATTTCCTTAGACTTTGAAGAGACATAAAAAGGATAGGTATTGTTATTCAGATAAACATATTGAAATATTATATTTTAATATAAGTGTATAAGACTCCTTTCAGAGAAGTTTAAAACATTCAGGAAAAAACATAATTTATTTTAGATAGCTACTAAATACTTAGGACCTGCTTCGGGTTTACACATTTGATTTACTTAGAATATTGTAGCCTCATAAAATGGATCATGCACCAGACACCATTTATCTAACCAGCATTATAGTATTTTGTTGATTTGATGTAAGCTCTATTACCAAGTCTGTTTGTATATTTTTAATAGACTTAAGGAGATATATAGTCACCCCTGGTTGTACCAGAGACATCCTGTAGAACCTGGGGGAAAAAATGTTTTGATATACATCATTCAAATACTCCCTTGGGAATGTTTTGGAGTAATAGTTTATAAAAGTGAAGACAAAACAAAAAAACAAATAAAATCTAACTTGTAGTTAGAGTTATGGTGTGATATGAAGCTCAAGAAATTAGGTAAGTTTCCTACCCAATGGGACTATGATTACCAAGGATAAGGAAGTAGCTGCATTCCAGGGTGAGCTGGTTTGCAATTATAATGAGAGACACTGAAGAAATACTTTGAAATCAGTAAGTCAGCTTCAAAGCTAGGACTAATCAAAAGTCTGTTCCTGTTTGTTTGTTTTTTCATTGTTGTTGTTTGCTTTGTCTCTCTCTCTTTCTTTCTTCCTTCCTTCCTTTCTTTCTTTATTCCTATGTTTTAACATAGGTCACAATGGTAAAACAGCAAAGAATTAATATATAAAAATCAGCAAAGATAGACTGGACTTGCTTAGGTAAAAATGTGATATACTACTATGTTTGGTTTAAAAATGATGGTTTGCCTTATCAGCTTCCCGTGCAGAAAATTTTGTTTTACAGCAGATTGATATAAATTCACTTCAAAGTACTCAGTTACAGTTACACGCAGAAAAGGTGACATTGAAGAAGCTGGATGAAGAATATCACAAAATCAGAAACTATCACTCTTTTTGATGAAAAGCAACTGTCTTCGTGCTGAATTGTTTCTACTGACAAGAAAATTCAATTTTACTATTGTTGGCTAAATTATATAACAGATATACATATTTGTGTATGTATACTTATATACTATTGAACATAATTTGTGATACTTATTTCTTAAGCATAAATATTCACAAAATCTGTAGAAAATCCAATACTCTTATATTATCACTTTATTACTCTTATACTACCAAATTTTAACAAGCCTACCATATATATAAAGTAGAAATCATGAAAGCATTTTACTTGCTCAATTTTAAATACCAATAGCTTTACTTTTTGATGGAATCAGTATCAGCTTGGAACTATTTACATTAATTTATAAATGAAGACAATTCATCGGTATAGAAGGACCAATTTATAGTCCTTAACACATTACTTTGAAATTAGAAATTATATAATAACGTGTACTTGCCAGTGTTTTCCATGCCCGTCAATATAGGCAGAAGTGTGTGCCAAGGTACACATGTATATGCTGGTCCATCAAAAGCACTATGGATATACAAGACACATACAGGTGTCAGTCCTAAAAATGTAGTAGCTTAAAAGAAATTTGCCTTAAAATTAAACTGTGAGATCAAAGTTCAAATGAATCTTGCATAGTAAATATCCTAATAAAAGTTATGAAAAGATCATTTGAAAAAATTATTGTCTAATTTCAGATGAATACTCTACATACTTAGGGAATGATAACATTTTGTAAACTTGTTACCTATCTTAATCCTGTTGCCTCCACAGAGTTCCTTTATGCAGTGTATTCCCTCTATATCATTCTTTGTTTCCTGTGAATTACTTACGTTAGGAGACTGAACCTGACTATAAATTCTACCAGCCCAGATGCTCATTAGCATTTTTCTTTGTTATATCAGTTATCTTTCATTATTGAAAATTACACTGTAGAAGAAGCACAAATAGCCAGTAAGTATTTTAAAGTTATTCTGCATACATAACCATTAGGGAAGTAAAAACTAAAACTACTTTGAGTTTACATCTAAAACATGAAAAGGAAGGCTGATGTGGATGTGGAAAAGAGGAATACTTATGCATAGGAAATATAAACTCTTATAGACATTAGGAAGTCAGTATAGACATTTGTTTGCTCTTCATTGTTAAAGTGACTGTGTATATAGCACAGATATGTTTTAGCTGATATACTCAAAGGATTCAGTCTCCTACCACAGAGTTCCTTGAACAGTTATGTTTATTGATGAATAGTTATTCATAATAGCTAGGAAATGAAACTACCCTAAAGGCCCAACAACAGATGAATAGATAATGAAACTGTAATATAACATCACTGTGGACGTTTATTCAGCTTTAATGAAAAATGAAATTTCCTAGAAAATAGATTTATATGTCAAATGGTATATTACCTGAGAAGACTCAGGCTCAGGACTCAGATATCACATGTTCTCTCTCAAACTCAGAGTTTAGATTTTAATGGATAAATGTATTAACATGGGTTTGATTGAAGTACAGTCTATGAAATTAGAAAGACAATTTCAAAAAGGGAATAAAGAAGTACGAGGAGAGGTGAGGGAATAGAATGCATGTGACACAGAAGCAGGAGGGGGTACACTACAAGCAAATATGTAAAAGTGAGTAAGTGAGAAGAGTTAGAAGATAGAAAAGGAAAATCAATTTTTTAAAATGTCATAACAAATCATAAGATACTTTGAGAAGAAGAAGAAGAAGAAGAAGAAGAAGAAGAAGAAGAAGAAGAAGAAGAAGAAGAAGAAGAAGAAGAAGAAGAAGAGGAAGAAGAGGAGGGGGGTGGGAGGGGGGGGAGGAGGAGGAGGAGGAGGAGGAGGAGGAGGAGGAGAAGGAGGAAGAAGAAAAAGAAGGCAAGAAGAAGGACTGTTAAGAACCAGGCATGTCAGCCTACACTTGTAATCATTATCAAGATGATCGTAATTATTACAAGACTAAACATTATATTACTCTTGTAATCAGTACCAGAAACCTAAAGCAGGATGACCACAAGTTTAAGATCAGCCTGTACTATGTACTGAGTTCTAGGCCAGGTTTGGTTATACTGTGCTAAACAAAATAAGAATGCAATTATTTATCCTACAATGAGCAGGGTAGTATATTCAACAAAAGAGTTGCCTTGCTGCAAATAGTAATAATATCAAGATAATAAATATTATCTTCAGTCTTATAGATCCTTGATTAATGTAATATTTCTTGTTTATTCCATTCAAAACTTTAAAACAATTTAAGGAGGTTTTTGGTAAGATGTTATGTGTTAGCTAATTATATTTTGATGGGGTACTGAGTATGACAGTAGTATTTTATTAAGCAAGTACATATCTGCCCCTTTCTTTTTGAACTTAAATCTTCACCATGATCAAATTGTTGTGGCCCATATTGGCTTGAAATTGGGAGAATGAGAGCTGAGTTTAAATACATCAGATACTGCTGGTGTCTCTCAAATTGTCATCATACTGAGGACCGTATTGTGCTTTGTGGCATACAGGATGTACCAGACAAGTATCTAAATCTGAGAATTAGGTGGTCAAAGACAGCAAATGTTAAGATATTAACTGGTGAATAAATTCAAAGAAACTCTGCCATTGTAAATCCTAAATCACCATATGCCTGTGTGGATCTCAACTGAACTCCAGCATGATCCCAAAACGATAATCTTCTGAATAGTTGGCACTGAGATGCAAAATGCTTTAACAGAATTTCCCATTGGCCAGGAAAAGCAATAATGGGAGACTCAACCATGGATCAAATGAAGCTGCTCATCATATGCCTTGAGTCAATTCTTTCAAATAATCTTTGCCTGAAAGTCTTTGAAAATCAGTTTTACTAGGGCATGTTAAACCTGAAGAATTAAAAAAAAATTAATGGATACATATTGAACAAATAAATAGTCTGACATTAATGTTAAACTTTCCATTAAATTTTACCTCCTTCCACTGACAAAAACTAAACAGAAAATTTTTTATGTAGTTGATGCAAACTTTAGGTATTTATTTCAACAACAATGTATTTGTTATGTAAATTTATTTCATGAGTTGTTTTATACAACATTTAGATTTCACTTTCAAATTTGTCTAAAATGCCCAAAAAATATGTCTAGTTGTACTTCTTTTTGTTTTCTTTTTAATATATGGGTTTCTTGCTGTGTGCCTGTGTCCCCTGTGCATACAGTATTTGTAGAGACCAAAAGTAGATGTCTGGTCCTCTGGAACTAGAGTTATAGATGGCTATGGGATTCCATGTGAGTGCTGATAATTGAACACAGTGGAAAAGCAAGCGCTGAGCCTCAGCTCTAGTCTCTGATTAGTTATTATGTATTTACTACTTTAACTGCAAATAGAGCCTTATTTTCTGAATAGTGTTGTAAATTAAGATAAAAAGTCTTCTGGTATCCCTACTTTTCTATTTTGTCCTATATTTCTATCTATGTAATTTTGATTTATGTAATAGTTTCTCAGCTCCATTCAAAATTCATCTTTACAACCTATAAATATTAATTTTAAAGAATGCCAAATGAAAGAAAAATATTTCTATGACATTTCCAGGAAATTCTTTGATTTAGTTCTAGGTAAAATACCTGTCAAAAATTGAAGATGCTTTATAGCATTTGAAAGTAAGGCATATCATTAATTAGTCACTGTTTAAAATGAGATGAAAGGTTTACTCACACTTGCTGTCATAGATTAAAACATCTGTACGGTCTGTGCACAACAGGTGTTCAATAACTGTTGTGGGTGACTGTCAATGGTGGCTCCTAATGACTTCATAATGAAGTAATTATTCATGTGTCATGTTAAAACTACTTCACAGAGATCGTGCATTGATAGTTTTCAGCAGACAAACACTTTTGCAAACACTCCAGTGAGATAAGTAAATTCTACCTTGTAGTGTTCCTTAACCTCAGTGAAATTTCCTGATTCAGGACCTTTCGTATTACTATAACAAAGAATACAATTAGAAATCCATGCCTACAACCTGATAAGGTCTTACTAGAGGTGTCAAAGTCAACGACGACAATGAAGTGAATGATTAGTTTTCAAAGTAGTGGCATCTGTTCTGTGAATATGCAAGGAGTGCTTTCCAATGTGTATGCATCATTTTTTTCTTTCCTTAAAGGGAGGAAATTTCTTAAGGAAGACGTATGAAAGCAAACTGCACAGTATTGCAAATCAAAATTTTAATCTGTTATTTGTAAGTTTAATTGGAAAGGTATCTAATGCAAATATAGTATAATGTTTCCTCCAATTATATTGTCAATATTGTAAAGATTATTCCTTATTTTAGCCTATCTTCTTTTTCAGGTAAAAATCTATAGACTGAAAACCATAATGATGTGATATTTAAGAGGAGTGGGATTCAGTGATAAAACTGTCCTCTATTTTTTGAAATAACTTTATTAATTCTTTTTTGGTGGGGGGTGTTCAAGATAAGAGGAGTGGGATTCAGTGATAAAACTGTCCTCTATTTTTTCAAATAACTTTATTAATTATTTTTTGGTGGGGGGTGTTCAAGATAGGGTTTCTCTTTATAGCCCTGGCTGTCCTGGAACTTGCTCTGTAGACCAGGCTGGCCACAAAGTTAGAAATCCACCTGCCACTGCCTGGGATTAAAGGCATGTGCCACCACTACCCGGCAATTTTTATTAATTCTTTGAGATGTTCATGAAGTATATTTTGCTCACTTTCTCTATACTCTTCTCAGGTACATTTCAACATAACCACTCACTCAATTCTGAGTTCTTCCATGTCTCTCTTTTTTAACTTGTGTAGTCCAGTTTATCTATTACACAGTTAGTTTAGAATATGGGTTCTACCTTGGAATGTAAGATATTCTAAGTATCACACCAGTAAAAATACAAAATACTACTACCACTTCCTTTGCTGGCAGTTATTAAATGCCAATAGGTCTTCACAGAGACTTTTCCTGGCTTGAGTTTATATGTATTTATTCCATGCTTTCATAATCTCTGTGATGTCATATGTGCAACTTCATTTGTTGTGATTACAATACAGTTGAGTATATAAACTGCCTCTGGTTTATGCTCATTCTTCTCTGTCTTCCATGAAGTTCCCTGAGTCTTTTTTTTTTTTTTTTAATTTAACCATTTTTTTCACACTTCAGATTTTATTTCCCTCATGGTCCACTCTCTGACTGTTCTACATCCCATACCTAATCCAGTTTCCACAGGATGCCCACACCCCCGCAAACCCCAAGCCCCACCCCGCCAGACCTTCCCACTCCATAGGACCTCCAGTCTCTTGAGGGTTAGTTCCATCTCCTCTAACTGAACCCAGACCCAAGTCCTCTGCTGTACATGTGTTGGGGGCCTCATATCAGCTGATGTATGCTGCCTGGTTGGTGGTCCAGAGCGTGTGAGATCTCTGGGGTCTAGGTTAATTGAGACAGCTGATCTTCCTTCAGGGTCACCTTCCTCCTCAGCTTCTTCCAGCTTTCCCCTAATTCAACCACAGGGGGTCAGCAGCTTCTGTCCATTGATTGGGTGCAAATTCTACACCCAATATCTACAGCTGAGTCTTTGAGCTGCTTGTTGGGTCTTTCAGAGGGCAGTCATGATAGGTCCCTTTTTCTGAGCACTCTATAACCTTAGTAATTGTGTCAGGCCTTGAGGTCTCCCCTTGAACTGGATCCCAATTTGGGCCTGTTGCTGAACCTCCATTTCCTGAGGCTCTTCTCCATTTTTGTCCCTGCAGTTCTTTCAGACAGGAACAATTATGAGTCAGAGTTTTTGCCTGTGGACTGACAACCCCATCACTCACGTGATGCCTGTCTTGAAAGAGCAAGTTTGTCATATACTTGTGGCATGCCAAAATCACTTATTCTCTAGTTGTTATGCAAATGTCTGTCTCCATGTTGTCATCCACTTTAAGAAGCTTCTCTCGTGAGAGTTGAGATCTACTGATCAATGAGTATACCCCAGAGTCATTAGGAATCATTTTAATCCCCCGTCTCTCAAGCAGGGTAATAGCAGTAGTTTCTCCTGTAGAACCTATGACCTACTTAGCTATCATTCTTGTTTACTTTTCCAGTAACAGATAACAATGCTTTTTCCTATAGGAGGCTTTAAGCTATTAGCACAGGATTGTTTGCTCCTTATAATATACACGTTTTTATTTACTTTTGTCATTTGTTTTCAGAAATTTGTCGTAAGTGGACATGTGGGAGGAAAGCTATTTATTGGAGTGTCTACTTTTCTCGGGGATTGGTATGCCCCCCTTTACTCCTTAACATCTACTGTGGCTTTCTACCCCACTTCTTATTTATACTTTTCTGTGTAAATGACACACAAATACCTCAATTTAGTAAAAAGTTGATGGCACTGAGCTGGGCAGACTGTGACCTATTACACATATCCCTTCAGGCAGCTATAATCCCTCAAGCGCTAAAACCCGTGTAAATGCCTGTCAACTGCCAATCTGATATCTGTTCTGCTGCTTTTGCTCCATACTCTGTACTATGCACAGCAAGTATATCAAAAACAAACTGGACTTAAGTTTTCAGTCCAAACTATCGTTCTTATGTAAATTACTTCTATATTAGTTCGTGAAACTGCTATTTTAAGAACAAGACAAGTGATCTTAAAACTTCCCAAGTCTCATGTTTTATCAGTTTGTTTGTCACAACTACTAAGCTAATGGCGTTGACTTTTAAGTATGGTTCAATGTGTTTTGCTTGGAGGGGAACTACTTGTTTCCTAAACAAATGTGGGATTTTTATGTTTTTCAGATGAATTCAAGTTCTTTATGAAAAGACTACCCATGAATTATTTCCTCAACACTTCAACTATAATGCATTTGTGGACAATGGATTCTAATTTTCAGCGCCGCTATGAACAACTGGAGAACGGCATGAAACAGCTTTTCCTGAAGGCCCACAGAATTGTACACAAGCTCTTTAGCCTTAGCAAACGGTGCCACAAGCAGCCTCTCATTAGCCTGCCAAGACAGAGGTAAGACCGGGACAGCATGACCACGATGCTTCTGTTCTTAGAGCTGAGCAACA
>JADRCD010105054.1:0-15346 GCA_019843815.1 Montemys delectorum | reverse complement strand
GATGATGATGATGATGATGATGATGATGATGATGATGATGATGATGATAATAATAATAATAATAATAATAATAATAATAATGAGAAGAAAACTCAAAACAGCCTTCCCTTTTCTAAAGTAAGGTCAGCTAATGATTTGTCAGCACAGTCTGATTAACCACAGTGAAAAAGGAGAGGTGCAGAAAGAAAGGCATCACTGAAAATTCTCCAAGTATAGAAATGACAATAAAACTTATCCTAAGTCAAGAACACAGTCTATTGCTACAGCACTTGATGGTAAGGCAAGTGTCAAGAGTTCGAGGCCAGCTGGAGCTACATGTCTCAAAGAAAAAAAACCTAAACAGAATAAAACATGATATTATAAACATACCTATGTACATAAGTTAGGTAGAGTAGATGAAATGAACCTTTTTCTTGAGAGAAATAACTTGCTGAACCTCTCATAAAGGAGATAATTTAAACAGACCCACATGAATATGAACTAATCACAGATCCAAAGAGAAATCACTAGAGCCATACGGGTTCACTAGCAGTAAATATTATCAAATATTTAATGAGCAAACTATTTGAATTCCTTGACTTGTCTAGAAAGCACATGCAGAGGGAATGTTTCCCAGCTTAGGCAATGAGGCCAGCATTATGCTAATACTAAAACCAGACAAGAGCTTCTCAGGATACGAAAACTGTAGACAAGAATCTCTCATGAATACAAATGTGAAGATTCTCAGGAAAGCATCAGCAACTGAGTCCAAGAATGCACACAAAGGACCATATGCTATGACCAAGTGGGATTTATTGAAGCTATGCAAGGCTGGTCAGCATTGGAAAATGAAATGAATGCAGTCTGTCACATCGCCATGCTAAAGAAGAAAAGTTACACATATTTCAACAGATGTGGAGCAAGCACTCCACAAAATACAATAGCTTCACTCAGGGTGAAGGAAGATCAAGAGTGAAGGTTCTTTCCTTGATAAAGGCCATTTAAAGATAGGGACAATGTTCACATTCCTCTGAATGGCCTTACAGCCAGGAGTACACAGACAGCACAAACTGGAGCCAATGGATTATTTTTAAAAAGAAAAAGAAAAAAATTAGATATGTAGTTGGTTCTGGAAGAGGTGGAAGTTGACTATGGATGGAGTTAGGGAGAGGAATTAACTGAGCTAATATGACCAGAATATAATGTATAGAATTCTTCACAAATTAATACAAGTGTATATATTTTAAATGATATGGTTAATCTCATACAGAAAGAATGAGAAACTATACACTTCCTCTCTAGAATAAGGGCAGGAAAAAGAGAACTCCTCTCCCACTCCTTTTCAACACTACACTGGGAAGCCTAGCTGATCAAAAGCAAACCCTGAGGTGCATTTGTGGTGGGAGAAATAACTCTTTGTTCACAAATGACAACAGTCCTCCTAGTCACTACTAAGATGGGAGAGGAAAAACGTCTGAAGTTAGTGAACACAGCCCAGTTAACACATAAAAAGGGGCAGAGATAAGGTTATAGCTTTCTTACCACCCTCATCTACAACAGCAGGAGAGAGGGAGAGAGAACAATGGCGGGGGGAGAGAGAGGCTGCAGACATTTACAAGAACTACATGAGGAAAAGTTAACACCCACGTGAAAGAAACACAAGATATTCTAGGCTCCTGAGTAGAAGAGTTCTGCATTGTCAAGATGCCAGCTTATTAGCAAATTGATCTAGGACTTCCACGGCATTCTAGGTGCAATTCTAGACCAGTGTGTCTCAGCCTATGGGTTGCAGCCCCTATTGGGGTCAAACGACCCTTTCACGGAGGTTGCCTAAGACTGTTGGAAAACACAGATATTGTTGTTACCATTCATAAAGTAGCATAAGTACAGTTATGAGTTATAATTGGAGGAGCTGTATTACAGGCCCACAGCATCAGGAAGGTTGAGAACCACTGTTCTAGACATTTACTTTGTCAACCATTTATGAATATGATTTCAGTGTTCAGATGAGGCAAAAAGTTTTGAAAAGGCAACATCATTTTGGAGAAAAGTAAAATCACAAGGTCTTTTCTGACTTGAGGACTTACTGTTGCGCTCCAGTGATCGAGATAACATATACTGGAGAGAGATCATCACCATATAAGAGGAATCGAATATGGAGCTCAGAAAAGCCCATGAGAATGGTCAATTGATAATGTGACAAAGGAGAAGTTGCAATATAGTGGAGAAGAATCTTTTCATAGTGGTTCCAGAATAACTGAAGCTCTTCGTGTAGAAAAGAAGGAGTCTACAGCCTCACCTACATCTTGCACAAAACCAAATTTAGAGTGTACAAACACACTTAAATGTAAAATGCAGAGCTCTGAACTACTCGGGCAATCGCAAGGGAGACATTCTTAATCATCTCGAGTTTGGGAATGAGTTTTTTAATACACTATCAAAGGTGTGAGTCACAAAAAAACCTAATAAGGTAAATTTCATTCAAAGTGAAACTTCCTCTGTGATAAATCCTGTTACTAGAAACCCATGTCCAAGAAACATGTGTGTGCCATGAGGCTTGAGGGCAAAATACAAGCAGAATTATTGAAACACTAAGAGAACAGCCTGATTGTAAAGCAGACAACAGTGTTTCTCAGAGACACATGACCAAGGAAGACACAAGATTTGTTCAATGCATCACTAGGAGAGAGTAAATTTGAACAAGGCACCGCAGCAGTGAGACTGGCCAAAATCCAACATATCCAGCAACACCAAGTGCGGACTAAAATGTGGCACAACTGGAATACTGTTGGTGAAAATGCAAAATAATAGTCATGTGAAAAACTGTTTCATGATTTCTACCAAAACTCACTATAACTTTGCATATAATCAGGAACCATACTTCTAAACATCTACCAAAAAGAGTAGAAAACTTACATGTACACAAACACTTGTATTCTCCGCTTGTCAGTGTATCGAGAATAAGTAGCTGGAGAGTGTTCAGCTCTAACTGGGACATTCATAGCACAATTCTCTCCTAGAGACTGAGGAGTCAACGTAGAAGAGAGGCAAAAAGACCGTAAAAGCCAGAAGCAGTGGGTGACTACAAGGAAACAGCATTTTCCTGATATGACAGAGCAACTGCGAGCAACTCTAACAGTATGCAGAAGGCCTAGACGATCTCAAGCCAGACAAAATGCCATCATGGAGGCGGGTGAAGGTGGCACCAAGTCCCATTGCTGCTACCTAAGGAGCATTAGCGTTTGATTGCTGCTGGAAGAGGAAGAGTCTGTCTTATTTAAGGGTATGTAAATATATATATATATATATATATATATATATATATATATATATATATATCCTCTGGTATGACCCCTGGTGTTGTGACCCCTGGTATGTCCACTATGCTCTAGGACAGGCCACATCCCCAGAGTATTTGGACAATACAAATTGTACTTGAAGGACTTAAAGAGATAGAAATACAGATAAAGACAGAGATGGCAGAGCTAGAGATACAGATTATGAAGTTGATGGGCTAGGAGACAGAGATGGATGTGAGAGGGGCTGGATGAATCTGTTCAAAGGCGCATTGTGTGAGTTTCGCAAAGAATAAAAATATTATTTAAATAATGCACAGTATGAAAAAATCAGGTCTCTACATGTTTGCCAAAACAAAACAACAACAAACAACAGCAGCAACAAAACAACCTATCAGTTACCTTTCTACGTTCACTGTACAAAACTGTCAATGAACGAGGTGAGAACAGATGCCACGGATATACAAAGGCCAACTGCATACAATACCAGGCAGCTTTCCCGGATTACAGAATACTGACTTTAGCCCAATAGATTACTCAATTCAAAAGAAACTACACCTGAAATGGTTTTGATAAAAGCATATATAAGTAAATCAATACTTACTTCTATCTTAAAAGCCATCAGATAATATTTAAAAATCATTCAAATTCTTTCATTTAATGAGTTCATAAATTTTACCATTAAAGTTTCTCTTTCATTCACAGTGAGAAGAAAGACAAGTTACTTCCCCAAACTTAAGTGCTAGGATCCTTTGGAATTTTTTTCAATAACTTCTGACTGTGGAACTTAAAAAAGACCAACTCATAAACATTCATTTTGGTGAGAAACTATGAACTTTTAAGACATTTAAAAAATATTATTTACTCCTTAGATCATAGTCTATAGACATTAAATAGTGAAATCAAATTGAGTATATATGCCACCAATATTTTTTCCTTATGAAAGCTACAATGTACTGTCCACTCTTAAAGTAAAATCATATGTACATTTTGAAAATTATGATTTTTTTTATTGTTTTCTACATGGTGTATTTTTGTGTCCAAAAATATAGAGGATTTGGTGGTATCTGGTAATACTTATAAATATACCATAGTTAAGATTTAAATTAGTATTTGTTAGACAAAATCTGTTTCCATGTTTTAAGACAAACAACTGAAACTGACATGCTAAAATTATGTCAGGGTGCTGGGCCGCTATGCACAGCATTGTTTAAGCTGACTTGTAGCAATAAAGTAGGTTTTACTTCTGGGAGTAGGCAACAGGAAGAAGCTCTGAATCCATGAAACGAAGGTTAACAGTTTTAAAATTAGGATAATAGGGTGAAGTTGCAGAGAAAATGCAAGACATAGGAGATTAACTGAGGGAATTATGGATGTAATACTTGGGGGTGATTTGTCCCACAAAGAGCAAATCAGTAGGAGAAAGAAACTAAAAAGGCACAAATTAGGAATAGATCCATGGATGGAGAAGCACTTGTTTGCTAGACCTTGGGCAGAAGTATGAAATCTGCCTACACTGGACACACTGTTAAAAAATTCACAGTATGCCTGGAACAGGGAAGGACAGAACCAACTTGTTTGTTGGCACAATTTCCTTTTGGTGGTGTTATCTGACATTTTCCTTTTGAATTCTCAGCAATGTAGTGCTGGGGTAGAAAACATTGCATAATGAACAAAAATGTTAAATTATAAATAGGATAGTTTATTTTCATATTCCAAATGTGGTATGGTATTCTTCCATTAGTTATTAGTTATTAATAACAAGTAGTTATTTTTAAGTGTATGTCTAAAGGCTATGTGCTATGTATACCATATCCTGAAAAATGAGAAATTATCAAATAAATAAATAAAATCTCTCATGCTTTTGACAAGTTCTCATACCTTATATCAATTTTTCCCAATGAATAAATAGCAATAACAGTGCTCCCACAATTGTGCAGTTTAATGTAGTTAATTAAGTGTTTATCAAAACTAGCCAAAGTGGTTCAACCTACTGCATGAGCTTATGACCTCAGAAAATGCAGTTAAGCACTGAGAATCCAGCCAGGACTAATCAGAACACACGATTACCTGCTGTGGGGTCTGTGACCGCCTGACTTGTGACGCCAGAAGGTGGTTCCTGGAGTTGGTAAGTGGCATTGGTGGACGGTGCGGTTGGGCTGGTGTTACTGCTTGTCATGTAGTGTGCAGGATACGGCGAGCTGTTATAATACTGTGCGTACTGACCCTGGCCAAAGCCGGGATAAGACGGATAGTCCTACCAAATCAAAGCACGGGAGAGCGGTCTGTTAAAGGCTGCTGTTCATTCCCTACACTGCAAAGGAAAGTCATAAATGCTCGTGTTCCTGTGTCTTTCCTGAACTCATATAGGCAAGTACATATTTATTTGCTCAGGCTTGCAAATAAAGTTTAGGCAAGGATGCAGATGCTCTTCAGAGCTTTCATTCTATGCCGTGGTACAGAAAAAGGAAACCCATCTGAAAACCATAAGACTCACCAGAAATGACGGCTACGGAGATTGTATAAAGAAAAAAAATGTTTAAAAACCTTAAGAAAGTACCCACTCACATTTTAACACGAACACTTCTTCCTTTATGTAATGAAATCATGTTGTATTTTTAAAAGTTTCAGAAGTTGAATTGCCTGATTAAGTTACCTGCTGTGAACTGTTGAATCCGGAGGAAATGGTGAGTGAATTATTTCCCGCGTATAATCCTGATGATGTGGTAAAACTACTCCCTGAAAGAGAACAGAAAGAGTTTCTCAGTGACATGGCCAGTCAGCTGGGGAAGTGTCATCCCCACTTGCCTCAGGTGAGGCCAGCTCTGTCTTCTGCACTGGAATCCACAGTCAGGAAGACCATTTTACTTTCCTAAAAGAGTTGACAAGTTTAGGAGATAGAGAAGTGGCCCAGTGCTTAAGCACTTGTTGCTCTTTCAAAGTACCCATAATCAGTTTCCAGCACCCACATCATATAACTGCAGCTTCAGGGGGTCCGATTCTTCTGGTCTCCTCTAGTAGCAACATTCATGCATGCACACACACAAACACACACACACACACACACACACACACACACAAACACACACTAAAAATTAAATATTTACAAAGATGGATGACCATTTCAATTGTACTATAGTGTAGTAAAGAAGTTTAAATTTCAGAGTCCTTGAGTAATTCAGAAAAAAAACCTAACATTAAAGGTATACATTTGTCCAAAAATACCAGCTAATAAGTTTTCCATTTTAGTCTATAAAACACGCTGGTTTTCATGTCTTTATGTAAAATATGCAAAATACAAAAAGGGCATTTCTTCCCTGGAGCCCTTTCCATTCTCTTCCCTTAGCCAGTTTTAATAACTGTCCATTCCTCTTCCTTAAAATAGAATAAAGTTGTCATATTAGATGAGCTTGGTCAGGACCTGTGCTGCTCTTCTAAGGAGCTGTAAAGTCCCCTGGTGTCCTTATTTATGGGGCCACTGTAACAGGACTTTGAGAAAGCTCTCATTATTTTATTTCACAGAATAAATAGCAGCACTTGAAATTCTTAATACAAAGAAGATGAAAGGGGAAGATTTACTGCCACAGGTGCAGCTGAGAGCAGCACTGGGTGTCCACATTGTTCAACAAATGTTCAACAACAAATAGTAGGTGCCGTGCACACACATCTCCAAGGTCCTCCCTTCCATCATTCCTTACACTACTGTTGAGCTGTGCCAGATAAAAACACAATAGTCTTTTGATGGTCTAGCTAGCAAACACTTCTAAAATGATTAAGCTCAGAAATGAACAACTGTGCTTTTAAAGATGTGTTATACACTGAAGTACACTGCCACATGGTACACAGAATTTTACTGCTAAGAATTTACTCTAGGGACAAATCAGGCATTTATTTAGGGAGCTCGTTAGCACAGATGCTTCCTCATTGCTCTCAACATCAAAGCAGAGGAGCCCAGCCCTTCAAGGGTGCTGCTCTGAAATGGAGGGCAGACTGTTAGTGGTGCTGGTGACAGGAAATTTTTTCCATATTATTTTATAAAAGCACAAACTAAACCAACAAAAATACGTTTATCTTATTTTTAAATACATTGGAAACATGAAAATATTAAGAAGGATAAAAACTGGACTGAAGAGATGACTTTCAGGGAAAGGCACTGGCTGCCAAGCCTGATGACCAGCGTTCGGTCCCAAGGACCACATGGTAGAAGACAGACCCGCCTTAGGCAAGTTGTCTTTTTATCTCATTTATGCTATGGTTCACATTCATCTCCATACATACACACACATAATAAATGAGTTCATGGAGCCAATATAGATTTCTAAATTTTGTACTCAGACCCTATACTGTTTCTAGGGTTTTTTCAAAAAAGCAATTTTTGAAAGGATAAAATTGTGTGGCAAATGAGTGTGCTAAACAGCAAATGTGTAGGCAGATTAAGGAGAGAGTCCTCAATGGGAGCTCATTGCTTACAAGTAGATTCACGACTAACACACAGTGGTTGCTTCTCCAACTATTTATTTACTAAGTCAGAGGACAGCCCTGACTGTCATTCCTCATTCCCTTTCCAACTTTTGGAGGGAGGAAGGGTCTGCAGAACTTGCCACATAGGTCAAGCTAGTTGTGGAGTAAGCCAAAGGGTCCTCCCATCTTTGCCTACAGTCTCAGCATCACTGGGATTTCAAGAGTGCATCACCTGGCCTGCTGCTTTCATGGGACACATGCTTGCTCGGCAAGTGCTTTACAGATGGAGCCTTCTCCCATGTGTATGTGAGACTGCCATCTGGACTCTGAACAGTTCACCTACATACTCTAAAATATGATTTCCTAGTCTTCAAATCTCAAAGAAAGCAAAACGGCTCCTCCACACACAGAAAAGGGAGGCATTAGCGTTTATCCCAGAACATACAAAATTCTCCATTATATTTATGCATCTTTTCTCTCTTTTTGACTTTTCCAAATGAGAAAAATACTTCATCTCTTTGTATATTAAAAATTCTTTCTTCTGTATTAAGCATCCATGAACTTTAAAAGCCAGATCCAAGAATTTGTTATGTTTATCAAATGTTTCCTAAGGTACTTTCAAGTGGCCTTGTCACACAGACTCATATTTGAGGTTTCCTCTTTTGTACATTTTAAAATAGCCATTCTCCCAAGTCACCAGAACACCTCCCTTGGCCAAGGAACTTCTTCACACCATTAATACTCCACACAATGGGGCTCCAGTGAACAATCCATAGCAATGTCCATTTGCATATGATAATCACATACACATGAACCAGTTCACACTATTAATACTCCACACAATGGGGCTCCAGTGAACAATCCATGGCGAGGCCATTTGCATATGATAATCACATACACATGAACCAGTAAGTATCGGACTTATTCTGATGATTCTGTGGGAATAAAAGGATGATAAAGACATAGACTATCCCCACACAGGACTAATCAGCATGATGTCAACATTATGTTGCTCCTCCTTCAATGGCCTGGCTCGCCTGGAACTCACTGTGGCTGGCCTCACACCCAGAGAGCTCCCTGTTTCTGCCTTGAGCTGCACACCAACATCCAGTTTATTTTGCTTTTCAAACATCGGCTCTCATGGGGATATGATTTTCTATATTTGTATATCAGAGAACAAGTAATTAACAGTGATATACCAAACAATAAAGTGATATACCAAAAAAAACAAAAACAAAAAACAAAAAAACAAAAAAGCCAACCCAAAATAGTGAGCACTTAAAAATCCCTTCTCAAATCAATCTAAATTTCTTCTGTATAAGAGTACATGTTTCTCAACTTTCACTATTAGGAAAAAAAAAATACTTTGGGTTACAACCTGTTACTTTAATTTAAACTATACATTTTTAGGTTATGACTTTCTACTTTCAGTTAAATGACACATTTTTGGGCAATAAATACTGACCTCCATAATCCCCACTCACCAAGAAAATGATTAAGATATAGAAATATATATTTTTAAATGGATGTTTTCATTCCATAAGTTATTCGCTGGAACAAAGTAGAAAAGACCATGGAAGCTATATTGGCACATACAGGCTACTAGGGCAGGGCCAAGTAAATCACGGTTCACTACTCCAAATGGTACCCAAGTGACTTTCCAGACGTAAGCCGCTTCTAAAACTGTGCACTAGCTGGAAGGCAACATCAGTTATAGTCATTTCCAGGCTGAGATTCCAAACCACTGGGAGTGCTGAAGCAGAAATTTAATGGTACCCTAGTGGCCTTCAAGACTTAATGCAACTTCCAACAGGATCTCACTTGCTTCAGGGAGAAGTGTGCCTCCTAGAGCCTGGGGCTCAGGCCATATTTGATTTGCTAGAAGCAAGATCTCAGGGCTACTCTACCTGGCTTCACATAGAGCTTGGGTAAATACCGCTGCTTTCTAGTCCGGGACTGCTAACACTAGCTGTTAGCCCCAAGCTCTGCTAGCTCCCTTCCTCCCTGCCCAGTGCTCCTCTGTTCTCTTCCCAAGGAGGCACAGACTCTTCTTCTAATGAGCATGACAGATCCCTGTCACCCCTGACTTGAAAAGTAACTGTTAGTGGCTCCCTGTTGCCCTCAGGATAAAGTCAAGCTCCGTATGGGGCTTATTTATTAGGTCTTAGCTGGTCTGGTCCCTATTTATCTTCTGGGTGTGTTTGATCTCTTCCTAGCAGCCCCAGCCCCACACCCCAGATGCCCATTCCAGCCCAGCTAGTGACCCAGCATGTTGTTCTCTGAATGATGTTCTGCATAGCTCATTTCTGCAGTTGAGTCCTATCAAACTTAATTCTGCACTGTCTAGAAACTTGCTTCTTCAGAAAGCCCCCCAATCTAGTTTTCTACCCATTTCTGTATAAGCCTAGATCACTCTGGGGTCCATTCACGTACCTACCTTTCTTACCTATGAGTGAGTCTGCCTTTGTAACCAGTATGGCTGTGGGTATGATCATATCCATGGCTGTCAGTATTTTAGGTCAATTACTACTAGTTCATCTATAAACAGCCAAGTAGCAGTTATACTTGTTAGTCCTTTCTCTATGAGACAGAAGTATATAAATGGTATGCGCCATTAAGTTCACAAAGACACAGGGGTATCTGCACATTACATATAAAACATCTAGATAGTAACATATATAGAGGTATAGTAACTTTTTTTTTTTTTAAGTAGGCAACTTTCATTTTTTCTGTACCCTGTTAGGTGAATGCTCATCTTCACTAGGATTTAATATGCCACAATTTTTATATTTTTTATTACAGTGAGAGACAGAGAGAGAGAGAGAGACAGAGAGAGAGAGAGAGAGAGAGAGAGAGAGAGAGAGAGAGAGAGATCAGAGAACAACTTGTGGAAGTCTATTTTCTTGTTCAACTATGTAGAACCTAGGAATTAAACTCAGCTTGTCAGGCTTGCCAGCAAATTCCTTTACTACTGAGCCTTCTTGCTAATCACTAACTGGCAAGGTTAATATTTTAATTTTTCAGGTAAAATAATGATACTTAGGATAAGGTACCACAAATTCCATGGCATCCAAGTGACATTCAAACAGAGGCCTGCCTGCCTTTAAATCTAGTTAGTGCTCTCCTGCCTCTTTGTCTGGTTCCATGGGCAGTTGGAAACTCACTGAAATATTCCCAGGGTGGCCTTTCACCAAAGAAACAAAGGCAAACATAGCATCTCTGAGTCTCTGAGTGTTCATCTTGCTTGGTGCCCGAACCAAGCATTTGTTCCTACTTAACTCTTCCAGTCCTCCTTTCTACTTCCTCATAAGGGAAAAGTCACACAGGCAGGAAACACCTGGCATTATTAGAGGTGCAGCAGAGCTGCGACTCCATCTCACCAAGCCATTCAGTTCTAAACGTGGAGCCCTTCGTGGCCACAGTGCATCGACTATCAGAGTAGCCAGAGTGCTTTCTTATGCTTGAAACCAGCAATCAAAATATGGTTGATGAATGGCCTCTGAGTAGTCAGGAGGCTCTATTGAAAGGCACCTATCTGAGCCCTTTCCCAGACCCAGGATCCCAGCAGTTGGGGTAAAGGGTTAGTGTAAAACTTCAAAGCCTGTATGTTAACCAAAACGCCATTGTACCTGAGTCTTACTACCACGTTTAGCACCAAATTCATGACTGGTGCTTCAAAAACATGGAGTCAAGACGAGCTGTCTTAATGCACAAAGCAAATAACCATACTCCTTAGCATTTGTAGAACTTTTGTTGGATATTGGTTGTTCTTTTCAAATTTTTTTCAACGTTTGTATATGTATATATTTATCACGTGTGCACAGCTGAGTGCCATGTGCATATGTCGAGGCGAGAGGACAACTTTAACGACTTGCAGGAACCAACTGTCTTCTGCCAGGTGGATGCCGGGAATGTGCCATGGGTCATCAGGTTGGCAGCAAGCACCCCCACCTGCTGCACCTTCTAAGCAGCTTGGACTGAGCTCAGCTGACCTGGCCTGAGCTACAGATTACAAAGAGTGTGAAGACCCATGATGATAGCTGCTCTCTGGACAGCAGTATCAGTGTTGCCCACTGGACTTCCCAGACATTCTAGATAAGTGAAATGCATACTTTGAGTTTTATTTTACATAAAACCGTTGAAGTTACCAGCAAGTTTTATTTTACATAAAACCATTGAAGTTACCAACATGGAAAGAATCCTTTCTTATAGCCCATCTTGGTTGAGAAGTTTGGCACAGGTTGGCTCAAGTGACTTTTCTGTGACTCTTGATGAAGAGGAGGGTGTGGAGGGGTCACATTCTACCCAATAGCTTAAGAAAATCGTATTTACTGAGAGTTTATTTCGGCAAAAAGCTCCATTTTCTTTGTCATGGGAAGAGATTCATCAGAACCAGTGGAAAATATATTTTCTTTCAGAAACTCTCTAAAGGCAACATATTTTCCTGTTTGGCGGTCTTTTAAAGTTGAGACTGTTTATTGAATAGGCAAATTACATCTCCATTATCACAAAACCAAGGTTTATTCTATTAACACATCTTAAAAATTCTACATACTCACAAGGACAATGGAGAAAAGTGTGGGTTTGCACTGAGGTAGGAGACATCAGAAGTGTGGACAGGGAGCTGCCTCACCTTGGACTTGAAGCCACCATGCAGCCTGGAACAGAAGCGCTACCCAGAAAGAGCTGAGAGCAGAAGGGAACTTTATAGAGAAGCAGGAAGGGAAGCTAAAAATGTATGATGGGGTTCCTTGATCGTTTCTTAAAGAAAAACATAGGAAGAGAAATAGCATTTGGGAAATCCAAGACTCTTGACGCTCACATGCTGACATTAGCAAAGCAAGCCCGGAGCTGTGGTGAGGCTCCTCCCAAAGATGGAGAAGACTGAAGGAGCTACAATAAATATTAGAGTATGCATGTGAATCTGGGCTTGGAGATGTGGGCTGGGCTTTAGGATGTAGAGCTGGAATGAGGAGGTGGGAAAGATTTAATCTATTTCCCAAGATTCTCCATTCACAACCCATCATATCTATTACCTAGAACCTGGTCAAAAGGTTCTAAAAGCCTCCTGGGGCCCTGTTCCTCCCAATTAATGTTTCTCTTCATCATTTATTTTCCCCATTCTTCAAGGTTTAGGCAACCCTTGTCTTTTCCATAACCTTGACTATTCCTGTGTGTATTGACTATATTCTGGGAACCCTGGCTCACTAATAAATGATATCATGGGCTCTTCCCTAGACCAGTTTTGAGCAAGTTTTTCTTCATCTCTACATCCTGTGCCTAATTTCTTAAATTCATTTTGCACATGTGATTTTTACATATGTGATGTGCGTACATGCTCAAAAGTCTGTGGGAGCTTGTGGGCGTGTATGAGGGAGAGTTCGCAGTTTCAGCTATCAGCAGCATAGCAGAGCACCAACCTATAGTACAGACAAAGGCCCAAGAGCTGACTTACTCTAAATTAGATGTTGACTGCATATCATCCATGTATTGATGAAAATATGTTTTGCTTACATATAAAAAGCTTCAAATTCAGAATGCAGAAGTATCCCATGTCTATTCAATTTTGAACTCAGTGTTACATATAAGGAGAGAGAATGGAACACAGCTTCGTTTCTTTGCATGTGAATGGCTGATTTCTCCCATGACGGTTACTGGAAAAGACACTACTCTTTTAATATGTACTTTTATCACCTTTGCTAAAAAATTAGTTGACTTCTGGGCTCTCAATTCTGTTTCACTGTTGTTTGACTTGATACTAATATTGTGGTCTATAGTAGATCGACATTAGCTGGTCACTGTAGCGCTGCAGTGCATTGTGAAGTCAGGCAGTGTGATGACTTCCAGTCTTGCTTGAATTTGCTTAAGACTACCTTTTCCCCACATCCCATTTCTAGAGTGCATTTATATTTCAACATTTCCACTCGTGTCTTGAGTTATTTCCAAAATTAGCCAATGCTAGGACCTTCATCTTCACACAGCAAATGGACGGGATATTGTTTCTCTGCTGGAAAATAGCCATTATTTATTTCTATGCTCCGGTTTACTGTTTTCTAATCTACCATGCAAACTCTCAGAATCAATAATGGTGGCAAGGTCAAAAGATTGGAATTAATTTTGGTTTAAATGAATATCATATACACACCCAAAATAGAGAAAATGACATGTAGGAAACTTAATAGAGAAATTTGGCATCAAACTGATTCATTCCTAAAAGGTCTGGCTGTCACTATTTTTATTAGGCTGGCACATCATAGCAGTAACCCAGAGATAGGATAACACCAGGCTCTGGTTTCTTGTTGCCATTGTCAGAGGCCCCTACAGAGAAAGGGTAGACCTTTGTCAACCATAGCAAACAAGAAACAGTCTTTCTGGGAGACTGTCTGGCTACCCTGGTCCTGGGAGTGTGAAGCAACTGTACCTTTAAACCTCATCATCCTCAAAACGCTTTCATTAGAATGCTCCTACTACTTTTTCTCAGTTAAGAACACAGCCCATATTGGTTTGTTTTTTGTGTGTGATTTTACTGGAGAGTCATGCCCATCTCTAACTTCAAAAAGCTTTAGAAAAAAAAAAAAAAGTAACACATAGGTCAAGGGTCTACTTCACAGAGAACAAGGGCTCACATTAAAAACCAGAATCCCAGCCAACATGAGCAGGCTGGAACCTGCTGGGACCTGTATGTACTTGCATGTTTTCAAGCATTTATTCAGTAAGCAGGATGCCATGCTGTCTGCCCCTGTGTATTTTCACAGAAGGTCATTTGCTTTCCTTCCCTAGCCATTTTTGCCATGGGCTATGTCCATCATCGGGTGTAATCTCTGAGGCAGAAGTTAGCACAAGTCCATGGGGGAAACCTCAGAAAGCCAGATGGGCTACTGAAAAGCAAGGCCTCCTCCTGCATCCAAGACGGAGCTTAATGGACCACGTTTCCCCTTTGCTTCCAGTTTATTTTCAAAGAAAAGTTTTTACTTCAGTAATAAAGGCTGTAATCCATTCATCTTTCCTGATATATTTCTATATATTTTAACTAAAAACAACTCATATAGACAATAAAATTGGTAATGGCCACAAATTATTGCTAAAGCTAGATTTCAAGGGATTTCCATGTAATTTTCAACACTTGAAATAACACAAGATGCCAAAGAGCTGAAATGGAATGTTACCTTTTAAAAAAAGCAACTTAGGAAAAAAATAGATGTAAAAAAGCCAAGAACTTACAAGTAAGTATGAGGTGACAGGCAAAGTAATTAAAGCAATTAAGGGGAAAGTTGAAATAAGGCTGGGGTGTAACCGTAACCTTCTGGTGTCGATGAGCCAGGAAGTACAGTTCTCAAAAACTTTAATAGATTTTCTTTTTAAAGACTGACTATGAATTTTCTTAATGTTGTATCTTTGATAAGAGTTTCTCTTGGAGAGTACCATTCAAGAGCAAATAATTTGAAGTACAAATAAAGTAAACCTACAAGTTTCTAAGTATCTGATAAACTGGAACAATTAATTCACCTGTACATCTGAAGAGCCTTAGAAGGGAACAGAATGGAAACAGCACCAATGTTCTTAGTGTTCTCACCTCATCCTGTGCACACACACACACACCCCCCCCCCCC
>JADRCD010105047.1:0-14116 GCA_019843815.1 Montemys delectorum | reverse complement strand
GTGGTCTAGACTTCGGGAGAATTAGGTAGACAGGTCAACCTATGTTGTTCTTCTAATGGGGTTGTAATCCCCCTCTGCTACTCCAGTCCTTCTGTCAACATCTCACCAAGTTCCCTGAGTTCAGTCTGGTGGTTGGCTCCAAGCATCCGCATCTCTATTGGTCAGTTGCTGGCCGAACCTCCCCAGGAACTGCCACACTTGGTTCCTGACTGCAAGCGCCTCTTGACCAAGACAACAAGTAAAAAAAAAATTTTATCTTAAGTAAGGACAGGAATCATGAACTTGTTCCTATATTCCCAACTAGAAACTTCTCAAATATTTAGCAACAAATTGATAACTAGTATGTGGCACATCAATTAATTGCAGTATTATACAATAAAATTCAGTAACTTTAGCTTTTATAATTTTTGTATGTAAGATTTATAAATATAACACTTAGTACTTGTACAAAAGAGTACATGCTTACATTTTTATAATGTTAATAATAAGCTATTATTTCAACATATGTATTTTTCTACTAGGTTACATAGAATGTTGTGATAATGAACGTAAAGAGATTGACATTTAAATTTTGAAATTGCCAGTCATGTGATCATTGATTGTGTTTAAACCTTAGTGATCTATATATATTTCCTATGAAATGAAGTCTGCTGCGTCTTTGAGTGTTCTTGTCAATATAGTCAACATTTGAGTTGACATTTAATGAAGCAGGTTATCTTCTTGAAGGTCAATGTCCTTATTTTAGTAAAAGAGTTGAGAAGAGTACAAGTGGAGAAATGTTCAGATTGGGAGTGTGTACTCTGTCACCTGTGTGACTGCAGTCTAGTACATGGTGGAGTCTTTGCCAGTATCTTTAAATTAAAAAAAAAAAATGATAAAAAAAACAAATCACTACTCTTGCAGATTTTTAGCAATGAATGTCCTTGCTTATGTGTTTGTGCATACACACAATTTATCATAGATTATTTAAATATAAGATTTTGTTGGCTTGTTATACCTTCAGCGTCAAATACATTTTAATAAGATATGCATCTCATTAAATTTATAAACTAAAATAAACTGGCCTGAGGGGTTAGGAAATCTATACTATTTTAAGAAGAAGTGTATACTTCACTGAATCCTTCCATATGGTTTTGTCATTTAAACATGTGATGATATTTAGCAATGTAAAATGAATATAATATATATTTCAAGTTACTTGTGCAGCTATTTTTGAGCATTCACATTTTTTGGAGGGTAAAGTGGCACTCTGGAAGGTCACCTGGCAAATATGAGTTAACAAAGAGATCACTGAGTAATTTAAACCATTTGTTTTTTAGAATGTGTTTTCACCTCTCCTCTGAACCAAGAAACAATATAACTGACACACAATTAGCCATCTTTTATATTCCCTTCCAAGCTCCTCATCCAACTGAAATTTACAGTGACCTGGGTTACTTATAAACACATCTGTCAGCAGGGCATTAGCTGTACCAGGACTTCTGTGTATTGAAATGTTAACGGAATTTACAGTGTTGCTTTGACTGGCACTTAGAGAACAGAAATGTGGACAGTTTGTCATGTCTGTATAATTAACATTTCTGTCTGTTAGTGAACATCAATTTCAATCCAGTGTCCTATCACTAATTCTAATGCATTGTTTAAGAGTTATATGAGATAACCTGAACTGGATGATCCTCTGGAAAATTAGACCAATAACCAGCTATGATGCTTATTGGGTGATTTTGAGAAAATGATGAGTACTGTGCAGCTCCTCTGTGGAAATATCCAGCATGCAAGTATATTTAGTACTAGAAATTAAAGATGCTCTAAGGCTACTATAATAATGGGATGGCTCATCATCCAGGGAGCCTTTAAGACACACTGGGATTTAGGAGCTCAGCCATATTGTCCTACAAAGGAATGTGCCAGAAATATGATCCTATTCAAAATTTTGATCTTACTATATATTAAATTAAATAATGTCTTCAGATATTTTCTTCCTTTATCTATGTTTGACTATCAAAAGCTACATCAAAAATAAAATATTCTGCCGGGCGATGGTAGCACATGCCTTTAATCCCAGCACTTGGGAGGCAGAGGCAGGTGGATTTCTGAGTTCGAGGCCAGCCTAGTCTTCAGAGTGAGTTCCAGAACAGCCAGGACAACATGGAGAAACCTTGTCTCGAAAAATCAAAAAATAAAAAATAAAAAAATAAAATAAAATATTCTAGGACAATTTTTTTTGGGGGGGGAGTTAAAACTTGTCACCTATAAACCAGCGAGATTTTTAAAAATTATTATTAAAATAAAGAAAAACTGAGTAAAATACCTAATGATAATTTAATGCTTATCTTCCATTAAAGGACTAGGTTTGATCTATAAAAAGGGGTAGACAGATTGCTGGGGATGAAAGGGAATGTCTGATTATATGTTGCAGAAAAGTGATACTTCTTTTCTTACCATTTTCATGTATTATTGAGAAATATAGAGATGTTAAAAACACATTTATAGTTTGAAAAATGATATGGTCTTAAAGTCATTATCAATTTGCCTCAATTAACACACCGCTTGCTTGCTTTACTAGTCTCCATTTCACAGAGAAATGGAGCAGTAGGATGTGTGTTCCTATAGAAACATGAACTTAGTCTAAGTAATTTGCTGAAACACTTACGGAAGCTCACAACCCTTTAGTCAGCAATATACAGGTATAAATATGTAAAGAGACATATTTAAAGTATTTAAATAAGCTAAAGAGAAACAAAACAAATATAAATGAATATTCATAATTATTCAAGTGATATATATTATTATATTTACATATAATAATTTTTCCTTATCATCTCCATAAATAACAGCTAAAACTATAAATATGATTGATAATAGTTTTTATTAGAGTGTTCAGTCCTTTGAAAGATAACTATGTGATTCTAAGTAATCAACATTAGTTACAATGTCATGTTAAAACTATATAGAAAACTTGATTTTTGGTAATATTGATACCATGCTAATAATATTGTATCCAACTGTGTTTATCTCTAGAAATTTTTCCTATTCTGTGTGGATTTGCAGAACTGTAATATTTTCTACATAATATAAAATAAAATATAGAGATATAGAATATTAAAGTGAATATATTTTGTAAAGGACACTTTAAATAATAGACTATTAAGGAAAATAGTAGTTGCTTAAGATGACTCATTGAAAGTGAGTTGCTTATATTCTGACAAAGGAGTTCCATGTGCTCTTAGACAAAAATTAAATATCTAGTATCAAATATGTTTTCACCATTCTCAAAAAAGTTGTTTCTGTGTATGCATGTGTGGGATGTGTCTAAATGATTTTATGTGCACTATTTGAGAGCAGATACCCACTAAGGTGAGATGCCCTTGAATTGATGTGGGTTCATGGTCCAGGGCTGCTACAAAAGCAGTAAGTGTCCCTAAGTGTTTTTAACTGCTGACACAAATTTTAGCCCCAAACTTATAACTTCTTTATTGTACTATGACCTATGTAGTGAAGTGGTGACATGTTCGTAACAATTTACAACTGTAGAAAAGGAGATAGCAAGGTAGATGGGATTTGGATATCAATGTTCTCTTTTAATCTCAAGAAATGTCACAATTGAAAACTCTGCTCATTATGTCAGTATGTATTTAAAGCAGACATTGCATACTGCATTCTCGTATTTAATACCCCCAACTGATTTTTTTTCATAAACAAAACTTTTCTGGACTGTAATCTCAGTGCCATGATCTTAATATTTGCAGTAAGTGTTTTACATTTTAAGAAATACTTTATATTTTAAGAAATAGACTTTAATTAGGACAAAACAGCAACCTACACATAGGGAAAAGATTTTTAACAACCTTACACCTGACAGAGGGCTAATATCCAAAATATACTAAGAACTCAAGAGGTTATGCTCCAGAATACCAAATAACACAATCAAAAAATAGGATATATAGCTAAACAGAGAATTCACAACAGAAGAAACTTAAATGGCCTAGAAGCACCTAAAGAAAAACACAAATCAAAATGACCCTGAGATCTTACCTCACACCAGTCAGAATGCCTGAGATCAAAAACTCAGGAGACAGCAGATGCTGGTGAGGATGTGGAGAAGAGGAAGACTCCTAAACTGCTGGTGGGATTGCAGGCTGTTACAACCACTCTGTAAATAAATCTGTCAGTTCCTTCCAAATTAGGCTTGTCAATGGTGATCTTAAGTCTCTGTTCCATCTCCGTTTCTGCATTTCTTTTAGACAAGTCCAGTTTTGTGTCAAAAGTTTTTAGGTTGGGTAGTGTCCTCAGCCATCTGCTGGAAGTCCTGTCTGTCTACTGGTGGTGGTCCCTTCAGGTTCCAAATCCCCACTGTTGGACATTTTGGCTAAGGTCATCTACCTTGACTCCTGTGAGCCTCACCCAGTCCAGGTCTCTCTGACTTCTAGATATTCCTTTCACCCCATTTCCTATATTTCTTTAAGGGATTTATTTATTTTTTCTTTATTGTCTTCTACCTGTTTGTTTTTATTTTCCTGTATTTCTTTATGGGATTCAGTTATATCCTCTTTAAAGGCCTCTATTATCTTCATAAGATGAGATTTAGAGGTAGTCTTGCTCTCCAGGTGTGTTAGGATATCCAGGGCTTGCTGTAGCAGATCTGGGATTTGGTGGTGCCATATTGCATTGGCTTTTGTTGATTGTGTCCTCTTCTTGACCTAAGCCATCTGCATGTCTCTGATTTTAGCTGGCCTGGTAGTCCCTGGGAGTAGTAGGCCTCTGTGATTTGTTGTCTTGGGTATCATCAGGCCTCCTGGGATGCAGACAGAGCTGGCCTGGGAGAGTGAGTTTGAGAAGTGCAATAGCAAGTAGAGGAGTGGACTGGATGCTGGAGCAAAAGGAGTGCGGGGTGGGAGTGCGGAGTGGAGCTCAAGGCTGCTGAGTTTGCTGAGGGGCAAACAAGCAGTCAATTGTGGTTTAAGTGTCTCAACTGGTTGTTCATGTTGGGGGCAGACCTTTGAGGAGGCAGGCAGAATTCTAGAAAGGTGAATGCAGTGCTCACACATAATCACAGATAGAGGTATGGGCCAGAAGATGGAGCTCAGAAAGAACAGGGCAGACCACATGGCTGCTGGGCTTGCTGAGAGCCAAGGATAGGGGTTTGGGGTATGGGTGTCTCACCCAGTTATCATGGGTAGGAGGCTGCCTCCTGAGGCTTGAGAGTTGGGTGCAGACACATGATTTCAGGTAGAAGTATAAATGGGAAGATCCATAATTCTTTATTTATATTTCCCTATCATATTAGAGAAACTATTTTTTGAATATTCAGTTACTATTTTAAAGGATTCCAAGATGAACTTCCCTTTTTTTCCAACAGCACTTTACTGCTGCAATTGTAATAAATAAGAATATTTTTAGGGAAACGAGAGTCTTAAATCCTGTTTCTGGGTGGAAAGATAACTCAGCAGGTAAGAGCACTGGCTCTTCTTGCAGAGGACCTCAGTTTGGTTTTCAGAACCCACACTGATTCTCATAAGTACCCCAAACTCCAGTTTCAGGGAATCAGAAACACTTATGATATACAGAACCATAACCAAGCAAAATATTCATATACATAATACAATAAAAAATCTGAATAATAATTTCTTAGAAATATTTTAATTTGAAATTTTAAGATATTAAAGCAACCTATTCTTAGTAGGGCCATGCTTGGAGACACCAGCCATGTTCAACCCATATGGTAGTCATCTTCAATAGAAAATGTGAATTGTAAATATGAATACAAAAAGACAAGTGTTTCAAATTGGGAGAATTCTTACCCTGTATACAACAGACAACTAAGTTCTTGGTAAAAAGAAAACAGTTACTGACTCCTCAAATCATTTCTTTAAAGGTTTTTATATCATATTTTATATAACCTTCAAGGTCCCTGTCAATGGAGCCTAATTTCACAGAAATGTAAGGAAAATTAAGGTAAATACAATAATGGGGAAAACAAGGACCTTAGTCAACCATTGACTGCTGAGAAAGAAAGGCTGTGCATCCTTAGGGATGGATTGCTTATGCAATGTAAGTAGTCAGTCTTGAAACACAAACAAGGGAAACTAACTTAGCTGATTGTATTTGTTTTGCTCATGTCCATATGGGTGCACATGTGTGCATGTACACACATACACACAAACAAGCACACGCACACACACACTGATAAAAAAAAAAAGGAGGCCTAATTTGAAAGGAGAACAAGGGATTTGGAAACCATTGGAGGAAGCTGATTTGAAAGAAGTTAAAACTAGGAAGGGGAACAATGTAATTATAATTTAATTAAAATGTATTAAACAAAATGACCCCAGAAGATTTAGTTCTGGATTCTAAATAGATAACTGTATCTTCAAAATTTGTTTCCTTCATTAATTCAGTTTTATTTTTTTTACTTAACAGTGAACCATGCAAAAATATATTTTAAGGGGACATTTTAAATTCATTTGCTTTGGATTTGAGTAGTCACACCAAGTTAATCTAACAACATGATAAGTGTCTTTCTCAGACTACATTCAGTATGCATCTCCCAACTTAAAGTCTCTAACTTTTTTACTAAATATTTAGAATGTAATTTATAAAGTATAACTATTTATCATTTAAAATTATGTTTTACTATCATATAAATATTAGGTATAACTTAAAGTAAAAGTTAATATTTCATAAGTATTAATATTAAAAATATAATATGTTTTTACTTTATTCACTGACTTGCTGCTTTTGCAACTGGAATAATATATATTTAGTTCAGAATGACTGTGAGAACTATTTTGGCAGATATATATTGTTCAGAATAATGACTCAACAAACTTCTCTGATTGTAATATCTCATAATTTTTATTCTCTGAACTTTATAGATGTTATTTTCATGATACATTTAAGTTTAATTAATTTTTAGTTAAAAAAGGTAAAAGTATTTTTGTAAATTTTAGTAAAAGTTATTTCTACTGTAATGTCAGAATTAGGTTTCTAGACTTGTATTTATTGTATCATATTTTATTGAGATTACATTATGTGTTACTTAATCCATCTACCCACCCATCCATTCATCCAACCATGCATTTATTCACTCAAGTTTGTGTGAATGTGTATGTGCATCTATATGTGCATGATTATGTATAACTCATATGTGTGTGTGTTTGCTGGTATTGTTGCCCATGTCTGTGTAAAAGCCAAATAATATCATCATGGATGCTTCTATAATATATCTCTGAATTCAAAAATTTTTAGAAAGACTAACTGATCATAAAGCCAAATAAATCCTCTTATTTGTATTCTACTTCTCATTCTTTGAGTCACAGCATTTATGTGGTTACAGAGAACGTGAGGTCAAGTCATCATGATATAGCCCAAACATTTCATTGTTAATTCTAGAACCTTCCAAAACCTTTTTCTACAGCTATTGAAATACCTATCACATGTATATTGTTCAAAATCAACCCAACTATGCAATAGATTTTTTGCCTTGGTTATATATAAGTTGATTCCCATGGGTCATCCTTTTCACTTCTTTCCTTCCAAATACTCTTATCGTTATTTGAATGTTATCACTGTTTGTGTATTACTGTTATTTCATGTAATTGTGGATTACTTGTACTTTTACCAGGTTTCTTAGGTTTTAATCTTTCTTACTATTTCAAACTTTACTTGGAAGTGATCTAATGCAATACTTCAGCAAGTTCAACTATTTTGAATTCTCAGTACCAATTATTCATCATTTAATATAGCCAGGATATGTACCCCAAAACTATTTTAACACCTGTAAATTACAATAATTATATACTGCCTACATCGTGAAAATGTTGTAACAAATGGATTCTGACATGTAAAAATTACCTGAAATCCATTACGAAAGTAAAAAAGCAAAATGGATATTGACCACTTATGACATTGTAGGCTCTATGCTTTATGCTTTATTTTAAACTCATGAGTATGCCAAATGTTAATAATGTTAGTATTATAATTTTATTATTTAAGAAAGCTTTGCATTTTTATAAGTGGTTATGAAATTCTTATCTTAATGGTTTAAGTGTTACAGTTCTAAATACAAAAAAATAAAGCATCAGTAAGAATATAAGGGGATATGTTCCCCAAGTCATTTAAATTAAAATGAATAGTCTAAAAATTTAATCTCAATAATACTTTTGGTATTTATATTGCTCTTTTCTAAATGTTTATATTAAAATAGAGGAGAAAATCTTTAGAAAGCTTTGAAACTCCTTCCAAACTCTACCCAGGTTACCTTTAACCAACTGACTCTGTGGCCACCTATGAAGAAGTCCACACTTGCTTTACTAATGCACAAGTCTACACACATACTTTACTACTGGATAAGGCCTCACATGCATTCCCAATGCATAAATGCACTCATGCTTTAACATTGTACTAGAACTACCCCTAAGCTTTACCATTGCACTAATGCATACGTACATGCTTTATAAGGCATATGTCCACACATGGCTCACTAATGCACATGTCCACATGTTTGGCCAATGCATTAGAACACACATCTTTTGCCAATGTACACACATGCTTTACCATTTCACAAGCATATACATGCTTTGCAAATGGTTTCCCACTGATAACTGTGTAAACACTTTTATAATCTTCAAAAATTGTTAGTGTTAACACTGAAGTAGGAAGGTTTTTTTTTTTTAATAATTTTTATTGGATATTTTCTTTATTTACATTTCAAATGTTATCCCTGTTCCCCGGTCCCCTCCATCCCAGAAACACCCCATCACATCCTCCCTTCCCCTGCTGCTATGAGGGTGTTCCTCCACCCACCCACTCCCACCTCCCTGTCTTTGATTCCTCTACACTGGGGCATTTATTGAGCCTTCATACGACCAAGGACCTCTCCTTCCATTGGTACATGACAAGGCCATTTTCTGCTACATATGCAGCTGGAGCCATGTGTACTCCTTTGTGGATGAGCATATCAAGATTTGTTAATTTTAATTAATTTATAAATGAAAATATAAACTATAGTGTATTTGATAAAAAGAATAATATTCAACAATGAGGGCAATCAACTATGTATATATAAAAAGCCATGCATGATTTCTAAGTGCATTAGACGATGTGACTAGAGTCCTACTTATACTGTCTATTAAATGCTATGTTCACTCTGTAATATGTGAGAAATGTATACAAGTGAGTGAGGAACAAGTTATCATGGCCTGCCATGAGTCAAAGGCTTTGATTATAGAAGTGTAAATCAGGTTGGGGTGCTGGGAAGATTATTCAAAAGGTAAAATGATTGTTATACAAACAAGAGGGTCTGGTTCAGGTCTTTAGAACCCAAATAAAATACAGACAAAATAAATTGTGTATGTTTGCAATAGAAGTACTACTAATGCAAGAAAGTCTTGTCCATGCAGCAATAAACAACATCCTCCTCCTGAAACTAGGCAGAAGGCAAGGACCATTTCTGGATGTAGTCTTCTGTGTGTGTAGACACTCGAGAACTTACATGCCTACATTCACAGGTATACATACACAAGTACAAAGCCACACACAATCATATACCCCAAAATATAAAGGAAAATTTTTCACTTGAACTAACAGAATTATTTTTTATTTAGTAAAGATAATCCCTAAATAATTATATGAATTAAACTTACATAATTTTATACAAAATACGTGCATTTTGCTATATGTAAATAAGGCCTTTGGAGACCTGATTTTGTTATTCCTGAGCTGATCAAGGTTATTAAATCCCATTTTTATATGTTGTATTGCTGAAATTTTTACAGCATTTGTTCACCTATTCTCAAAATTTCGTATAACTTAGTAAAACAGTTATATTCTTTTTAAATTATTTACTATTTAACAATGAAAATAAAACCTGTCACATATACACAGTAGTTCTGAATTTAATTGAAGCTTTTGAGGTAAAAATTATTATCTTTTCATCTTTTCATTGGTGGTATTAATGTTTACTTGTTTTTTTTTGTTGTTGTTGTTGTTTTTGTTTTTGGCTGCCTGTTGCTATTGAGTTGTGAGTGAATTTCTAATGGCATAACTCTCAACTCTGTCACAATATGGGAAAGAACCCTCAACAGTAACACTGTGCTATTTATTCAGGTCCTTGATTTGAAAGCATTTCATGCACAATCTAGCACTGTGTTGGTGCTCAGTGTTAATTAAATCTTCAGTCCTCTACCTGTGTCAATGAGGAAAAACAAGCTGTTTGTTTGTTATGTACTCTCATGTCAAACCCAGTGCTTTTTAAGGAGAATTATACCTTCCACAGAACATACAGACAACACTGCTTTTAATGCTTTCTATGGAAACAGAAGTGACATCATAGCTCAATGAAAAGCAAGCTCCTAAGTAGATAGTATTACATGTGAAAAGTTGTCAACAGATATATTAGAAAGAACAAGTGTACTAAACATATTTCTTCTAATAAATAATGGTCATGCTAAGGTTTGGTTAAAACTTAACACAGTGGGTTTCATTTGTGTGTCTCCATAGAACGCTTTGTAGAATGAATTTCTATTTCCATCGAATGTTTTCTCTGTAATGCTGCTTCTGTAATATGGTCTGAAGTACTAATGGAATTCCAATAATGTGATAAGACTTGAATATCCAAGGATTCTAATGGAGCAGTAAGGACATCATTAAGATTTTTGTAACTGTTCTATTTTATGATACTTCACAAAATAACCAATATGAATATAGTATGTATAGTCTCCAAAGTGCTTTTTATATGAAAAGAATTTAGCCTCCTGAAACACTGGCCTATAAGCTCTGTAAATAAATCATTTTAAGGCCTGTTATTACTTCCTACATTTAGTTGAGGAGTGTTAAGTGCTTTTAAACTAACTTACCAGATCTGGAATGAGCGGCTCTTCAGAAGACTGACCTGTTTATGTAAACTGGTTTCATTACTGAGCCCAATAACAGAGCTAGGATGTATTTTCCTGCAGCTAAATCTGTCCACAGAGTAATGTAACACTGCCTGTCATACATGTGACATCCAAACTTACCCTCTCAATGTGAGTGAGAAACCACAAATGAGAAAGGAAACTTTGATGCTGTATCAGTGCAAACACTGAACTGTGATTCAAAGCACCTGATTATGCTCCCCTGAGAAAGTTACAAAATGATCACATGGGATTTGCATAAATGGACAGTTTGCTGTAAAAACTGTCAATTGTTAATATAATCACAAAATGCAAACTAGATAAGTAAGTAAGAAGAAAATAATTATATAAGTCAAAGTTTTCAACACAGTATAAATTACTGCTGGTTAACTGTTATTTATAGGGGAAGATTGAGGATGATTTGGAAAACAGATATTAATATACTATTTACAGTACAGCACAATGACGTCTGAAAATTCAATTAAAAGGCATGAAAAATTGAATGCAAGTGTTAAAACACAACTTAACAGGGTTGGGGATGTAACCCAGCAATAGAAAGCACTGATTGCTCCTCAGCGCCAAAACCACCCAGAGCACTAACAAAGGAGAAATTGAAAAATTTAGAGGAGGCAGAAATTGCAGTAACAAAATGAATGAAGTCAATAAAAATGATGCTTGAATTCTACAAACTGAAAAAACATATTCCCCTACACACTGGACATTCAGTAGAAATATAAAAATCACTGGGGAGAATAATGATCTCAAACTTGGTAAGGAAAGAAGTGGGCCATTCCTGTAGTAAATAAATAGCTCTAGGCTTTTAAATCCCCTATATCAAAATAATGAAAAATTACGAAATGACAATGTTCAGTGCTTATTTAGTATGTACCAAATCACTCCTACATACAATTTGGAAGCATCATCAGAAAAACAAGTAAATACAGTGCATGTATTTGAAGAAGAATCATTTAGAATATATGATCTTTACAAAGAAGAGAACAATCAGTTTAATGCATGTAGAATGAAACTATACCATTAACTATTAAACCAGATATTATTTAAGGAAGTCGAGTTAAATCACCTAATGCTTACCTGCCATATACAGTACGGAGAGGCTGGCACCTGATTTAGGACATTTAGTTTCTAGTATTAGTTGAACATCACACATGAAAAGTAATTTTGAACTTTCATAGGTCAACTGGTATTAACACTAAATATAAACACTCTGTACTGGGAACCAAGAAGAAGAGAGGGAAAAAAGTGTAAAGAAATGAATAAAATGTGAGAGTAGGTGGGGGAAGAAGAGTCCTTCTGGAGTAGTCGAGAGCCAGCTTGTGCTTTACACTAAACTTACATACATGTAACACAGTATCTTAGTGTGTGGCCATTAGAGTGAAATACATAAAACCTGACAAGTTTGTTTTATAATACATCACATCTTACTGAGCATGTGTAATAATTCACATGGGACTGTTCAATTAGTAGCCATCAAGGTAGTTTAAATTCTCAATTTGGAAATAGTCTCAAAGTATAAAATGTTGATTTTGGATAGTATTGCATGTAGTGTGTAAAATCGCATTCTTCTTGTTTGAGTAGACACTGGCAGTATACACTATTATTTTTCTGATTTTAAGAATAAGATTTGGTGAGCATTTTTTATAACTTAATACACTTTCTTATAAACAAGAGCAATACAAATAATCCTAAATATAGTACCATATTCATTTACTGTCTTCGATGTGGTGTGTGGAGATAATTGTCTTACTTAAGTAATCTGGCATTTTTCAAAATGGTTGATTATGTAGAGATATGATGAATTATCTCCCTATAATTTACACATTGGAGGTTATAGCCATTAGACTGAGATTGAAGGCTGACCTAAATATGCTTCATAATTATTAAGAACCATCCATAGACTTGAACTCTAGGCAGAATTACATTAATGGGGAATTTTTCCAATCTAGATGTTCAATTAGCCTGAATACAGCATCTGATGTTCCATTTTCAATCATGAAATTTATTATTTTATTTAAGTTTTTTTTATTCAATTACCAACATTGTTTAGTTTCACAATGCTAGATATATTCTGTTTCAACCATAGTATAACTTGATTAACTTTGTTGCATAATAACATATAGAGAACAATGACTACACTTTAATATATCATGGCTCTGGGTGAGGTAGAAACCACAGGGTTGGGATACTAAGACATAAAGCAGGGCCAGGCTGAGAAGGGAGGGAGGAACCCCTTAGGATTTATAGAACTATTTCTTCATCATTTTACAAAGCATCTAAAATGAGTATTTAACAATTCCATTGTGTACATGTAATTTTTAAGTTCCATTATATTTATTTTTTCCTATTTATATTATTGTGTTGTACATGTGTATACATGTACACTTGTGTGTGTGTGTGTGTGTGTACATAGACGTACGAAGTGTGCATGGAGTTAGTACTTTCTGTCTATCATTTGATTCCTGAGTATGAATTGAAGTTTTCATATTTTTCCAATAAATAAATTTTTAAATTTATTTTATATCCTGATTGCTGCACCTTCCCTTTTCTCCTTACTTCCTGCCCTTAAAATCTGACACATTAAGCCTCCTATTTTCCTCAGAGAAGGTATAGCCTTGGGTCCCACCACACCTTGAGACATCCATTTCTAACAAGACTAAGCACATCCTCTCCCACTGAAGCCTAAATAGACAGTCCAGTTAGGAGAAGGGGATCCAACGGCAGCCAACAGTCAGAGACAGACACCATTTTAATTGTTAAGGGACCCACATGAAGACCAAGCTGCACATCTGCTACAAATGTGTAGGGGCTCTAGGTTCAGCCCCTGCATGTTCTTTGGTTGGTGATTCAGTCTCTGTAACTCCCCCATGGCCCAGGTTAATTGACTCTGTATGTCTCCTTATGGTGTCCTTGATCCCTCTGGCTGGCTCAATTCTATCCCCAACTCTTCCACAAGACTTCCAGAGCTCTATCTGACAGCCTGATACTTGGCTGGTAGACTCTGAATGTTCTTCCATCTACTGTTGAATGAAGTCTCTAAGGAGACAGTTATTCTAGGCTCCAGTCTGCAAACATAGTATAGTATCAGTAATAGTATCAGGATTTGGCTCTCTTTTATGAGCTGGGTCTCATGTTGGGCCAGTCATTGGCTTTCTGATCCCTCATCTCTGCCCCATCTTGTAGGCAGAACAAACTTTGGGGTGGAAAGT
>JADRCD010105042.1:0-15155 GCA_019843815.1 Montemys delectorum | reverse complement strand
AGGTCCTGGGGCTACTGCCTCAGGCCCTCGTATTCACAGAATAAGGGCTTTACTGATGGAGCCATCTTCCATGTGCCTCGTAAACTTATCTTTTATGTTAACAGTGTGTGGTGGGTGTGCATTCTGCTCCATGATATAGCTAGAATCCACGGAAGACTGATCTTTCTTCCTGCCAACAATAACTGGGGGAAAAAGTAAAGCTTCCTGGTAATAGATGTGTCCTGCTTGTCCAAAGACCACTCCTGAGATGATGATTCCTCAGATCAGGTTTCCATATGACCTCACCCTGCTCTGTTGCAAGTCAGCCATTTCCCTTAAGCTATATACACACTAGTCCAAGTTTTTCAAGTCCTTTAATTTTCCACTATTCCCCTTCAAAGTCAGTTCCAATTTATTATTCACTGGCTTTAAAGTCAAGAGATAAATTCACTACAGGACCTTGGTGGTATGTTCTTGGAAACGTTTTATTTTTTATTTTTTTAAGATTTATTTATTTTATTTTATGTATATGAGTACACTCTAGCTGTACAGATGGTTGTGAGCCTTCATGTGGTTCTTGGGAATTGAATTTACAACCTCTGCTCACTCCAGTCAACCCTGCTCACTCTGGCCCAAAGATTTGTTTATTATTATACATAAATACACTGTAACTGTCTTCAGACACTCCAGAAGAGGATGTCAGATCTCATCACGGGTGGTTGTGCGCCACCATGTAGTTGCTGGGATTTGAACTCAGGACCTTCGGATGAGCAGTCAGTGCTCTTATCCACTGAACCATCTCCCCAGCCCTTGGAAATGTTTTATGTTTTGCCTCAATTTCTGTCTCCGCTTAGCCACACCACTTAACTGTACGTCTATGCTTTCTGGAACAGAAAGAATGCATTTAGTAATCAAGCCGATTAGTGCCTCTGAACCTTTCCACCTAAGACTCTTCGTGCTCACTGCATGGAAAATAGTAACGATTAAACATGCCAGAGAAAAAATGTCTTGGAATAGGACATAATACACTTCACAAGTATGCCCACCTCTATCTCCAAAAATATTTACATTACCATTCATAACAGCAAAATCACAGTTACAATGTAGCAGCGAAAATAATTTTATAGTTGGGAGCCATCGCAGCATGAGGAACTGTATTAAAGGGTTGCAGCATTAGGAAGGTTGAGAACCGCTGGTCTACAGCCTCAGAAGTGCGCCACTGGGAAGTTTGCTTGGCCCACTACCTCACTTTGGACCACTCTGCCTGGACTTCTTCCACACTTAGGGCCTCATGCCAACCCAAAGGCTCCAGCAGTCAGACTCTCCTGGGCCCTGACTCTGACTTTATCTCTCTGTCTAACATCCCAGTGATATAACTTACTTGATGCTAAACCTTTATCCCTTGAAGACGCGTTAGCCACACACCCTACCCTTCTCTAGAGAATACACCAAGATAATCCAACATATCCTCTGGACAAAGCCTAGGTTTGACCTCGACTAAAACCCAAGAGGACAGAAGGGCAATGGGGAGCTCCCTGATCCCTGAGAAGGAAAACTGAGCAATGGTTCAGAGAACTCTCTAATGCATTCTAAACGAAAATGTTTTTGTCCAGGTCCATACAGCTGAATTTGAATGAAGCATGAGTGTGTGTGTCTGTCTGTCTGTGTGTCTTTCTTTCTTTCCTTTCCTTTCTCTGTGAAATTATCAAAAATCCTCCTCCTTTGGCCCCAGAATATCAAGAGAGTGTTACATTACCAGAAGCCATCAGTTTCTGGCCCCCAGAACAGTCAGAGAGAGTTAAAGAGCAGAGGTCAGCAGCCTTTGCCCTTCGTCTGACACTATGTCCCACCTTAGTGCCTGACCCTGTTGAGGCTGGCCTCCAGCATATATGTAAGACATAACTCCTTTATTTTTATTAATTTGTATTTTCTCAGCTTGGTAGATAGAACTCAGTATCTTGTGCATGCCGGAAAACTGCCCTAGCCTGACGTTTACATGATGAAGCTCTAGTTATGGTTCAAAATTGAACACATAAAAGAGTCTGAAAAGACTTGATAGGAACTAAGAAAGACTATAACTCATAATATGAGGCAAGTTGTGCCTTGCTTGTACCAGTTAGTGTGGGGAAGCTCTTAAATCGGTTTTCAAGAAAACCTTTCTCATTCTCAGAGCAAAACAAAGTGAAGGAATGAGTCTTGTAGGCATCTGTGGAAAACTGTGAAACAGTATTTTGGGGGTGAGGTTGGGCAGAGCCAAGCAGATGTGGTAAGTCGTTGCCCCACAAATCTGCTCGATAATCAGTCCTTATAGAATCCTGTGACTACGTAGCCCAGACTTAATGAATCAGATTCACAGAACTGGCCAGCAAATCCATTTGTAGAAGCACTAAATCTGTAGTAGGTCAATAGTTAGATGTAGGGGGCCTGTGGGAGCAGTTCTAGAAGCAGACTGGGGCCTTTCACTTTCTAAGGTGGGTCCAATATTACTGTTTCTGTCACAGTGTAGTGAACCTTTAAATAATAAATCTTAAAGTTTTGTAAGATTTATTATTATTATTATTATTATTATTATTATTATTATTATTATTTTGGTTTTTCAAGACAGGGTTTCTCTGAGTAACCCTGGCTGTCCTGGAACTTACTCTGTAGACCAGGCTAGCCTCAAACTCAGAAATCCGCCTGCTTCTGCCTTCCAAGTGCTGGGATTAAAGGCATGCGTCACCACCGCCCATATTTTTATTATTTTTAATTATGCCTAGAGGTGTGTGTGTGTATGTGTGTGTGTGTGTATGTGTGCCTGTAAGTGGTTATATATGAGTGTGAGTATGTGTGTGTGCCTGTGAGTTTGTGTGTGTGTTCCTGTGTGTATGCTATGACTGTGTGTGTGTGTATGTGTATGAGTGTGTGTGTGTACCTGTGAGTTTGTGTGTTTGCCTGTGAGTGTAGGTTCCCCTTAGAGGCCTTTTCTGGAACTAGAGCAATGACAGACTGCACATGGTAAGCCACGAGCCACTTTACATGAACGATGGGAACCAAACTTGGGGCCTCTGGAAGAGCAGCAAATGCTCTTTACCTCAAGCACTTAGGAACCGGGAGCTGCTGACTGTCATCCTCCACTGGACTGAGAGCAGGGTGGGGCTGCGATGCTCTCCCAGAAAGAATTTAATGAAGTAGACCAAATGACCAAAGGGAGCCATCCTGAGGTCCCCAACAGAACTCAAGCAGCAATTTAAACAAAAATCATCAAGTAGTACTGCTTACCGGCTTGCACTTGCCACAGGCCAGTCTGATCCAGACAATCCTCCACTGAGGTTTCCTCTTCCCAGGGGACTCCAGCTTGTTTCAAGTGAACAGTGAAAACCAACCAGCCAAACATAATAGCTTTTAAAATGAACGTCTAGCCCCACCCCCTATGATTATCTAACTGAATCTAAACACTGTCTCTTCCTTACATTCTCTCCAAAAGTAGATCCTTTAATTTCTTCACAATAGTTTGCAGCAAGCGTGAAATAAAACCTTTAACAACAGCTTTTTTTTTAACACAATTGCCTCATTACCCCCCCCCCCCAACTTCTTGATTCTACCTAAACACCCATCTTTCTTCACCACTGAAATTCAGTCAATTGGTCATGATTTTTCTTGAGACTGGTCCACCTGAGGTGGTTGTTGCTTTGTCTGATATCGTTTAAGTCAATTTTGAAAATGTACAAGAACACCTGTTGAGGTTTGGTCTGTTACTTTGTATTGTAATCGTAAATTCTGTACAGGAAAAGAAGGTCTCCCCGCCTGCAAGTGAATTCTCACCTTGACAAGCTTTTGCTGTGCAAACTTTTGTTCCTTAATTTAAAACTATTGGTCTGGTTCAATAAAATTGGATTAGAAGTAGGTGGGGTTTGAATTACCTGGTTGGGGGTAGAGAAGTGAGGAGAAGAGAGACCAAGAAGGAGAGGAGAAGGCACCCTGAGAGGAAATGGACAATGAGCACTTGGCCAGAAGCATCTGCAAGTATTTCAGGGTACACCACTGGGAAGGTAGCCAGGCCAGCAGTTAGGAAAACAGATTAGGGGCTAAGAGGGATCAGATAGGCTGATTCCATAATAGGCTTCAGATTGGCAGTTCAGGCCTAAATCTGTTTCCAAGAACTGGGCAATTCCAGACAAGTCCAGGCTTCAGCAACTGCCCTGACACCTGGCCCAAGGCAAGGACAATGGGTCAGCAGCTGTCTGCAGACTACCTCAGCTACTTCCCTAGCAACAGTTTCCAGCCCCAACACAGGGTAATAGAATGTGCCTAGAGATGGAGTAAGATAAAGGTTACATACACCTCAGAGTTCCCTAATGGGCTTTTAATCAGGCCTGCAAGCTCACTCGGGTGTCTCTTGGTAATGGAAGGCCCCAGCATGCTGGCCTTCTGCAGAATAAAGCACTTTTTGTTTTATTTGTCAAAGCCAAATAAAATAACCATAGTCTGAGTCTCATTTATCTGTAAGCTGGTCGGGGCTAAGCATCAACTGGGTACTACCAACCCCTACAGTCCTGTGGGAGACGTCCAAAATCTCACTGCAGGGGTTTATCGCTCAAAGAAGTCAGGGCAGAACTCAAGCAGGGGAGGATCCTGGAGGCAAGAACTGAAGCAGGGGCCATGGATGAGTGCCGCTGATTGGCTATCTCAACCTGCTTTGTTGTAACACCTGGGACCACCAACCTAGGGGAGGCACGGCCCACGCTGAGCTGGGCCCTCCCAGATCAACCATCAGTCAAGTAAATGAATGCATCAGGGTTTGTCAACAGCCCAGCGTGGTAGGGACAGCTTCTCAAATGAGGTTTCCTGTAGCTTATGACATTGATATAAAACTAGTTACCATGGATATGTTGTGTGGTATATGAATTATGCGTTGAAAAGGCTGTTTTTAGAATGCCAAAGGTTGCTGGCCAGAGTACAGCTGACCTCAGCCTCAACCCCTCCCCCACTCACCCCATCCAAAGAAACTCCTTTGGTGGTGTCCTCCTAATTTCCCCAGGCAGTCAGCTGCAGCTATGCTCCCACTGCCCGCCAGGTGTATAAGTTTGGTTATACACTTAGGCTTTTCGTTTTAACTATTTGCTCTCCTCTCTCCCGCTAGTTAGTTTATGAGTTCTTTGAGACAAGCACCTTCTTTCATCCTTGTGTCTTTACCGCCGAACAGATACATAAAACGCTCTTCGGCAGGCTACAGAATCCTAGCTGAGATTGCAGGTGTCTGAGTCCAGTAATTTCCAGACTGTTTCGACATAGGAAACTCAAGGTAGCGTGTTACAGCACACTGGGTGTTTTCCACTTACAGAATTCTAAAAAGTTTGTTCAAAAATCTTCAGAGAAATTTTTTAAAAAGATTTATTAATGGACTGGTGAGATGACTCAGCGGTTAAGAGAACTGACTGCTCCTCCGGAGGTTATGAGTTCAAATCCCAGAAACTACATGGTGGCTCATAACCATCCGTAATGAGAAACACAAAACAAACAAACAAACAAACAAACAAACCTATGGACCAGAGCAAGCGGGGCTGGAGCAAGAGGGAGAAAGGAAGAGGAAAAAAATATTTATTAATTTACTATGTACACAGCTTTTTGTGTGCATGTATGGCTGCAGGCCAGAAGAGGGCATCAGATCCCATTACAGATGGTTGTGAGCTGGGAATTGAACTCAGGACCTCTGGAAGAACAGTCAGTGCTCTTAACCTTTGAGCCATCTCTCCAGCCCTCAAAGAAATTTTGTCCACCTAGCTGAGCATCATCAAACGCCAGGCTGTCGGTTAAGAACGGATAGGTGGCGAGTCAAAATTTCCTTCCTTTCCAAGGGTTTGAGCATGTGCTTTGTAAACCAGAATCCCATTCCCTGGGAGCCCCACGCTCACCCCGCTTCGTTCAGGCTCTGCTCTGGGAGGTCTTTACGCCTCACGAGGATGGTTGTGCCTGTGCCATATGGAAGAACAGCTGGGTAAGATTATACTAACAAAGTCCAGATGAAGGGAGAGTTAACACGGGGGCTGCTTGTCTCTACCGTGATTTACTCTCTGACCAGAGGAGACAGGCTGCTGTGGGACGGGAATTGATTCACAGTGTGAGGCTGACCTTTTCTGTGTTGAGGAAAATTGTGGTAGGGGTGGCGTGAAGATGTATTGTTCCTCTTTAACTGCAGGGATAGCTCCTGACTCCTGGAGGCACAGACCCTTCTAAACTCACACACTGATACTCTTGACCCTCACGTTTCCCCTCTATCTAGAAGCTGACTTCTCAGAGTGACGTTAATGGCTTTAAAGCGCAAGGTTCATTGTTACAGAGGAGGCCACAGACAGGGTCTGCGAGCTGATGAGAACACAGGCTGCCTTGTATCCCAGAGAAACCGAGAGAAAGAAATTCAAATGGATTTTGGACCGGAGGAACCCTGCAGGGTAAAGGCTGATGGCTAAAACCATGATACCAGGCCAGAGGGATGTGGGCTCCCTTCCCCCACCTCGCTTTGACTCTCGATGTTCATATCTAGGTCCGGGCACCACAGTTTTCCATACCAGAAGCAGCTCTCAAACTGGTTTCTGTTGACCTATGCCAATCTCGGGGAATCTTCACACACACATTTAGTAAAGTTCTGTGTGTTCTGAGTATATTGAAATTCTTTTACTGTGTTCTGAGTATATTGTAATTCTTTTGATAAGTCTTCATCTCTCTCTCTCTCTTTTTCCTCCCCTCTATCCTCACTATTTTTTTTTTTATAAACATTGAGGTTCTTTAAAAAAAAAAAATCCAGAAATTGAATCAGAGAAAGTTAAGAAGTTTTTTTTTTTGATGTGGTATCTGATTTTAATTGTGTATGGAATATGATACAAGTTTAGAAATGATCTAAAGGTGTAGCACTGAGCAGTTGTCTTTGCTACTGTGCTTGGCATGTCACCTTTAAGTCTTATTCCTCTACATTTATGCTTAAAACCCAATCGCTTAAAATGTCAGCAAGTGCCACATTCTCTACCATATCCATTCAGAATCAGAAGACACAAGTGTTTTTTGTCTTACACCGTCCTTATTCTTTTTTTTTTTTTTTTTTTTAGATATTTTCAAATGATATCTCCTCTCTTGGTTACTCCTCTGAAAAAATATCAAAAACAAAAACAAAAAACAAACCCTGTTTTCTCCACCCTCCCCCTGCTCACCAACCCACCCTCTCCCACCTCTTGACTCTGGCATTTCCCTACATTGGTGCGTAGAACATTCACAGGACCAAGGGCCTCTCCTCCCATTGATGACCGACTAGGCCATCCTCTGCTATACACATGCCGCTGGAGCCATGAGTCCCACCATGTGTACTCTTTGGTTGGTGGCTGAGTCCATGGGAGCTCTGAGGGTACTAGTTAGTTCATATTGTTGTTCGTCCTAAGGGGCTGCAAACCTTTCAGCTCCTTGGGTCCTTTCTCTAACTCCTTCATTGGGGACCCTATGCCCAGACCAATGGATGACTGTGAGTCTCTACTTCTGTATTTGTCAGGCACTGTCAGAGCCTCTCAGGAGACAGCTATATCAGGCTCCTGTCAGCCAGCACTTGCTGACATCCACAATAGTGTCTGGGTTTGATAATTGAATATGGAAAGGATTCCATACTCTGGGGCATGTTTTTAATTCATGTTCTGTGTGCACATGTTAGTCACTTAGCATGTATGCAGTGCTCGTTCAATGTGAGTCATTTGGCCTGTGAAGTGCCTAAGGCATATGGTGTTGATGGGGCAGACACTAACCAGGAACAGCATTCAAGAAGAACCAGGACACAGACACCCACACAATGCAGGAAAAGTGCAAGGGCTGATAATGAGAAAGGTGCAGGCATTGAAAGTCTCAGAAATGTGTCTCTCCACCTGACTAGAGGACAAGACTGATTCTATCGCTGCCTCTGTCCTTCTCTGTGGAGCTTCTGGCAGGAGAGGGAAGGCAGGCATTTTGCTTGGAAGGTGTTAACTCCCTGCCTTCCAGATCAATGTTTCTGTGAAAAACATACCACTAAAGACTCTGTTCCTATCTCTGCTCATTGGCATTCATGGTGCCGGCTGGCTGACAGCATACTGGTTACAACTTATTTAGGGCAGATTCTAAAGCTACCATATGTACTGGCTGACTTGAGGTCAACTTGACACAAGCTAGATTCATTAGGAAGGAAGGAGCCTCAACTGAGGAAATGCCTCCATGAGATCCAGCTGTAAGGCATTTTCTCAATTAGTGATCAATAGGAGAGGGCCCAGCTCATGGTAGGTGGGACCATCCCTGGGTAGATAGTCCTGCATTCTATAAGAAAGCAGGCTGAGCGGGGCAGTGGTGGCGCACGCCTTTGATTCCAGCACTTGGGAGGCAGAGGCAGGCAGATTTCTGAGTTTGAGGCCAGCCTGGTCTACAGAGCAAGTTCCAGGACAGCCAGGGCTGCACACAGAAACCCTGTCTCTGGGGGGAAAAAAGAAAAAAAAAAAAGCAGGCTGAGCAAGCCAGAGGAAGCAAGCCAATGAGCAGCACCCCTCCATGGCCTCTGTAATGAGCTCTTACTCCAGGTTCCTGCTCTGCTTGATTTCCTGTCATGTCATCCTTCAATGATGAACAGTGCCATGGGAAGTGTAAGCTGAATAAGCCTTTCCTCCCCTACTTGCTTTTTGTTCATGGTATGTTATCACAGCAATAGAGACCCTACCTAAGACACCATAGAACCGGTGTCTGCTTCCAGCCAAGGCCTGAGTCTCTTCTGTAGCAGAATACTGGAAAGAAACTAGGATTGTGAAAGATAGAGTCAGCTCTTCCTTTTACTGCTTAAGGTAGAGGTCAGTTTTTATCAACTAACTTGATATAGTGCTAACAAACATGTCTTCCTTCCTGGAGTTCTTTATGATAAAAATTCATGGCACTCTGTAAAGTCTGCAATCAAGTGCCATATTCGAGCTGTCAAAACAGAAACAAGTAGTGATGATTGCAAGGCGTCCTTAAAGTTTAAAGCTATAATTCAGAAATACGAGTAGAGCTCTTCTTCCTAAAGAAGGACGTGGCCCAGAGAGCCTTGCTGCCGCCTGGTTACCGCCCTGTAAAGGCCGCCAAGTTCAGGACATGGTTCAGGCAGTGGCACAGAGGAAGCAGGGCAGCAAGGACACAAAGAAGCAGCGGGATCCACAACTGAAACACAGGTGTCAAGAGCCCACTGAGGATGCACAGGGACAGGAATTCCTAGCTCACCTTCTACAGTGAGCTTCGTTTTCTCTGAATTTGTACCCACCCTGCACCTAAAGTGGCTATTTCCCGTGTTATCCTTTCACCCTAGGGGAGAAAAGAAGAGAGAGATGTTATTTATGCTATTTCTAGGATAGTAAGAAGGGATCCAGGCTAATTAAACGCAATAAAGGCTACTGATGGATTAGCCCTTTGTCCCATTAGTCCACAAGTGTAAACCAAAGTCATAAACATCAAGTGGGTTCTTTGCCATTTGTTTTAATGCTTTTAAAATGTGCTGGGGAGAAAAATGTATGGTGTGTTTCTACAGCATTCTAGTTATGAAGGTTCTATTCATCAACGACTAATTTATTTCTACAATGGAGTGCTGGGTTACACAGGGCACCTTCCACAATAAATGTAAGAAATTAGTGCGGGAGTCTCCAATCATTGAAAAATGTAAGCAAGAATGTAAGTGGTCATGAAAATCTTTATGTATTCACTCTGCACAAAGCAATATAAGGTGGGAAAATATCTTGAGCATTTTCAGAAAATAAAATTAATCACATAAGTTCAACAATTTAACCACAATCAAAAGTATTCCAAAGCTCGGTTTATCATCCTCTTATTCAAATCCTAAAAAGGTGTTGCCGTCGCCGAGATTGAAAGACCCCCAGGGCAGGGGAGACCCTCACTCAAGTCTCTGGACGAAGTGACCACCCCATAACTCACGAGAGACCGTTCTTGCTGCAAGCACACGAGGTTTATTCACCGGTACCGGGGTCTATCTCGTAACCTTACAGGTCAGAGGAGTTCGACCCCAAACACAAGAAGTAAGGGGTATTTAAAGGGAAAAACCACAAAGTAGGGGGTAAGGGGGTTACCAAGGAAACATTCTAAGAGACCCAGCCCCTAATTGAGTCAGAGCCACAATGAGAACATTCTGCACTTTCATTGTCACAAGAATGTGGTTTGGACAATGGTTATTCTTTTCATGGCTGACCACCCAGGTGATTCATATCTTGCTTCTTGTGTGGACCCCCAACTAGGGGCCTTTCGACCAACAAGTTGCAGAAGTTTTCCCCTGACTTCTTAACTACAGGTTATACACTATATACTACCACATTTCTAATAAATGCTCTTATTTTTAAAACTCTAAAATTCTCCACCCTTACAAGATCACCATAATGGAATTTAGGGATAAAGAAGATGCAAATAATACTACACTTGACTAAAGGTTTGCTTTAAGGAGCATATCAAATAAAACCTGGTCATTTAAAACTCCACATTTATAATATCAATAAATTTCGGTTCCAATCTCCCTGGTAATTTACCAAAGTGGGTACACTAATCTGGCACCTAAATACCAGGAGTCATTTAGTGAAATAAAATGTGTAAGCGATTTTGGAATAACTCATAATATTTCCCATGGTTACATTACTTCAGCACTGCCTCATCTAGACCTCTCTGGCTTTTATGTTATATGATTGTGACGGCCACTCTCGGTTGTCAGCTTGACTACATCTAAAGTTAAGTAAAACCCAAGCAGCATTACAACTGTGAGGGGTGGGATTTTTTGTTTGATTGATTGATTGGTTGATTGATTGATTTTTTTAATTACATCATCTCAAGTGGGAAGACCCGCCTGTAATCCAGATCTTTTAAGACAGGAAATCCCACCTTTAATCAATACCTTCTGGCAGTGGTGGCCCATCTAAAGGACATGGAAGAAAGGAGCTTTCTCTCTTTGCCTTCTTGCCTTCGCCTTACTTTCAAGTCTACGTTTTCACTGGTGGTAGCGCCTACTTCCTTGGGATCCCAGCGTCTACGGAAGACTACCGGAAGAATCCAGCCTCATGGATTTTTGGACCTCTGTTGGTAGACAGCCATTATTAGACTAGCAGGAGCACAGCCTGTAAGCCATTTTAATAAATCCCCCCCTTTTTTAATAGTTAAGAGACTTTATTCTAATAGCTATAATTACAATGCTTGTCGAAATGAAAACTGAAAACAAGTATACAAAACAGTTGATTACTAATTGTGTATTGAAAGCAGTAAGAGGTTCCACAACACCAAAGAAACCAGTTCTGAGATTTCCCCAAGATAAATTTAACCGCCTCTGCTTCTTCAGTGTTTATCGACATACAAAAGAAAAAAGTAGAAGTTGTCTTGCAATGGCAAATCAGATGGTTGCAGGCTGAGGGAGGAAGCTACTTCACACATGGAGATGGGGGTACTCCAGGATGTGGGTCTGTAGTGGACTGGCCCTCCCACTTTGCACGAACTCCTGCTGGTGAGACCCAGGCCTCCTGCCAGTGCATCCAAGTGAGCCCAAGAGTAAGCTGGGTATGCAGGCTGCCATTGGGACTGGCCACACATCAAGTACAAGCCAGGCCCTGCGCCCCATAATGGCTCCCACCCCACACCTAGGTGAATGTGTGAGCACAAGTACAATCACAATGCTGTGGAATGCAGGTGACCCAAAGACTAGCTCGTCACGGGGGCTCTACTGTGACCAGGCCACGGATCGTGGTTTGTTCATCACCTCCTCTCCTGTTCCCACAGGGAAACAGGTGATCTGATAACTAGCATTCAGGTCATTAACTGCAAAACCTACACAAGGCATGTCTCCATTCTGTGTGTTCAAGTGTTCTTATCCTGTATTTTTACCTATTTTTTAAAAAAATGTACTGAGTTTGGGTTAAAAACCAACTACCAAATGGATACCGACACCAGTCTACAGCCCAGTGGCTCCCGGAGGCCAGGTGTCCCTACACCCAAATCCTTTCTCAGTACTGACAGTGAGTTGATTCTCTTTTTACAATAAAAAAGCTAAATAATATTGCATAAGAGTACCAGAAACTGCCTGGGTGGAAACAGAAACTATTTACATTAAATAAAAACCTTAGCCAGGCAGTGGTGGCGCACGCCTTTAATCCCAGCACTTGGGAGGCAGAGGCAGGCGGATTTCTGAGTTCGAGGCCAGCCTGGTCTACAGAGTGAGTTCCATTACAGCCAGGGCTACACAGAGAAACCCTATCTCGAAAAACCAAAAAAAGAAAAAAAGAAAAAAAAACCTGGCTGCAGGCTGCATCTGCACATGTACAGCATAGTGCGATGCACACTGTGACCAACCCACAGAGCTAGCTTCTGATGATACTCAGGACCACAGAGTCGAAGTTTGCTGAGGACAGAGAAGAAGAAGTGAGGGGAAGGGAGGGATCTGGTTCACTTCTGGTTCCCGAGCTGATTAGACAGCCAGTCTAGTCCTTCATAGAGCCCGTCCCCGCTGGTGGCTCAGGTGGCCTGAATATACCACTTCCTGGCATAGAGAGTGCAGCCCCAGCCTGTCTGTGATTTCGGCCACATTCATAACATTGGGGAGGTCCTGCTTGTTGGCAAACACCAAGAGATCAGCATCTCGGAGCTCATCTTCAGCTAGCATCCTCATGAGCTCTTCACGGACCTCGTTCACACGCTTGCTGTCATTGCTGTCCACAACGAAGATCAAGCCTTGGATGTTCTGGAAGTAGTGGCACCACAGCAGCCGGATCTTATCCTGGCCACCCACATCCCACACGGTAAAGCTGATATTCTTGTATTCAACAGTCTCCACATTGAAACCAACGGTGGGAATGGTGGTCACAATTTCGTCCAGCTTCAGTTTGTACAGAATTGTTGCCCCCCCCCCAGCATCCCAGCCCACCATGAGAATGCACACTTCTTTGCGAAAATATTCCCCGTGTTTATGGACAGGTGGAAATGATACTGACCAAAGACCTCCGCTCTGGCTGCTCCCCAATAAATCCCCTTTCTATGGAGCTATAGATTTATTGTATAAGATCTGTTACTATAGAGAACTGGAAATAATGCAACACCTTGTTTGTATCACTAAGAAGCAGCCCTAGAGGAGTTACTGGCAATTAACAGCTGCTGAGAGAGGGAGAATCGGGTTGCTCCTGGGAGGAGCCCCATGAAAAGTGAGCCAGTCCCAAGTGGTCAAGCCCTAAACACATAGAGATGTGAACAACACTAAATGAACTCAACAGGTTGCATTTATTTGTGTGTGTGTGTGTGTGTGTGTGTGTGTGTGTGTGTGTGTAAAACAATAATAATTTAAAAACTAAGAGACCATGAATTTGAATTTGGAAAGTGGTGATAGGGTCACTGGAGAAGTTAGGGGGGTAGGGGAGCCATAGGATAGATGATATAAATTCTGTATCATATTTAAAATCCTCAAAATAAATTTAAAAAGGAAAAGAGGAACAGTGCAAACATATTAAGCAAGGGCTTTGAGAAAGCATTGGGCATAGGTGTCAACAGAAGCTATTAATGGACATGCGGATTTTGTGGCTTTGAAGTTGCATTGGTCAAAGGATATAATTCACAACATCCAGTTTCCAAAATTCAGCAACATTTGACAATTAAAGTTTCAAAATTAGTAAGAGGCTGGCGAGATGGCTCAGCGGGTAAGAGCACTGACTGCCCTTCTGAAGGTCCTGAGTTCGGATCCCAGCAACCACATGGTGGCTCACAACCATCTGTACAGCTACAGTGTACTCATACACATAAAATAAATAAAATAAATCTTTAAAAAATAAATAAAAATAAAGATTAGTGCCTGTTAATTTGAGGAGACTGGCTTTATTTACTTATCTTAAAGAATCCCTTCTCCTAAGTGAAATCACAGACTAGTGTTGGGAGTGCTGCCCTGGTTTAGGGAGGGCAAGAGGTGCTGCTAAGCGTGGAGCTCCTGCAGTGTGCATGGTGTCCCTTGAGATGCTGCTGAGAAGGGCATTGCTCTTCAGTGCTTTCCATCCACTCTACTGAAACTGAGAAATGTAAACCCAATCTCAGGAGTTGAGGTGAGGCCTTTCCGTTGCCATTTCCCCTTAAGTGTACCCTCTTTGTGCCTCGATCTCAGGGGTTCAGAAGCGACTCAAAAGGCCTCCTAAAAAAAGAAAGCTTGCCTATTCCTTTAAACATGGCTAATATCAGACATATGGAGGAGGGAGCAAAGAAGACACTCCAGGATAAGAGCTCATACAGCAAGTCTCTAAAAGCCATGGTCACTGGGGACACACAGAGGACTTCTCCCAAAGCGAAGCATGCTGAGTGATAGTACAAAGAGTAATATAATGTTATTAGAAGTACTAAAGATGTGCCTTTATTGCCACAATGTAAGCAAGAGTTTCTCTTGTAGGAAAGTCATTAAAATACAAATATTAGCCAGGCGGTGATGGCGCACGCCTTTAATCCCAGCCCTTGGGAGGCAGAGGCAGATGGATTTCTGAGTTCGAGGCCAGCCTGGTCTACAGAGTGAGTTCCAGGACAGCCAGGGCTACTCAGAGAAACCCTGTCTCAAAAAACAAAACAAAACAAAAAAAACAACAACAAAAAACAAATATTAAATCATATCAAATATCCCATCTGTAGTTGAAAATAGATGCAATGCATATTTGCCTGCACATTAAAATAAAACAATCTAGAATGCTGCACAAAATCCTATGAGGCCTGTTTGCTTCTAGAGTTGATGGGGCAGTGTTTGAAACTTGGCCCATAGGGAGTGGCATTATAAAAAGGTGTGGCCTTGTTGGAGGAACTGTGTCACTGTGGAGTCTCCCTTGCTCAAGTTACACCCAGTGTGGCACACGGTCTCCTGGTGCCTGCAGATCAAGATGTAGATCAGCAACTCCAGCCCATGTCTGCCTGCATACCACCATGCTTCCCACCACAATGACAATGGACTAAACCTCTGACACTGTAAGCCAGCCCCAAATTAGATGTTTTCCTTTATGAGAGTTGCCATAGTCATGTTGTCTCTTCACAGCAATACAACCCTAAGGAGTTATCTTGATTATGTTAATTAAAGAGGGAAGATCCATTTTAATTATAGGTGATACGTTTAGGCAGGTATCCTGGACTGCACAATGTGGAGAGAGCAAGCTGAGCACAGGTAAGCATGCCTTGCT
>JADRCD010105026.1:0-17554 GCA_019843815.1 Montemys delectorum | reverse complement strand
AAGTACTTTCCAACTCACAGTTAAGGACATACTGGGTCCAAGGTCTGGAGCCACCACTATGACATTGAGGGAAAGGCAGGCCACGGGATAAAAGAAGCAGGCAGCATGCAATGTGTATGCAGACTCAGAGATTCTGTCCCAACATGCTGAGGAGACAGGCTTCAGGATGGGATGCTCTGTGCTCCTGAGGTTCCTCATCAGCCACGCCTCAAGGGAGGTTCCCCATGGGTTTTGCCAAACTTCACACTGTCAGAGCTTCCTTCAGGCCTTGAAGGCAGGGTGACAGATGGAGGCATCTATCTACCATGGCCCTATATGAAAGCCAGAATGAAGAGGGCACAGGGTCCAGCCACATCACCTGGCCGAGCTCACTGAACTGTGTGGTGTGTACACACCAGCTCCAAAGCAACACTCTTGCTGAATGGCAGGGGAATCTTGCCTTTGCTTGTATCAACACTATTTTCTAGTGCCCACGGGTCACGACCTTCTCAGGTTGGCTCCATCCATTTGCTATCCTGAAGGTTACCTCAGTCTCTCCTTCACAGCCTACTTGCTGTGGCCCATCCCTCTCAGCTTCCCATGTCAGTACCATTGACAGAGCAGCTGGCTTCGCTGCCCATTTCCTAGGTTCCTTCTGAGAACCTCATTAGTTACAGGTGTCTATCTTCAGCTACAAATATCTTTACTCCAGAAACTCTAGGACAGCCTCTTTCTAAGTTTCTTTGTGCTGGCCCAGCTATGCTGGTCTTGCACACTTGTTGCTTTCTATGGGGAACTGGTGTATCTCAGTGCTGTTCCATTGAGCCCAATCCTGTTGACTTGTTACTTGCTGTAACTGAAGTTTGTTCCTTCTGCGTGGCTGCCAGCCTTCTAGAAGGCTACTTCATCTGTTCTCCTGCTCACTTTGCTGTGTAGATGTTACCAGCACCTTCTCTGTGTGTTTCCTCTCTCTGTCCCTGCCCTCTTCTCCCACCAGACACAAATCCATTTCCGTCCTACAAGCTTGATGCATGCTCAGCATACAGCAACCCTGTATACATACAGGGATCCTGACAAGTTTTAGGGGTTCAAAGCTGGTCCCTTATAGGAGATTTTACAGAAATCTGGGCAGTGGAAGTTTTAAAGTCTTGTGAACATCTGAGGAAAGCTGGGGCAAAGAGTGGACATCTTCACATCTTCATTACTTCAAGTGATACCAAGAATCTAGATAATGAACTTTTAGGTCCAGGCTGGTAAGATGTGCAGCCCAACAGGGACAGTGCTGTATCCTAATGGGGTTTCTGCCTGGCCAGTGATTGCATACATTTTACTCTCTTCCCCAGGTACTCCAGCTGTCAATCACACACCTTGGTGACAGGGATAGAGGCCAGGATATGTGGGCCAGGACGGTCAAAAGGACCAGCATTTGCCAGACAACAAGAATCTCTCTCCATGGCCTTAGCTAAACTTCTAATGGGATGTATGCCTAGTTAATGTGGACTGATGTGGAGTCTTGATTCATATGCAAGGCAAGGTCTACATCTCTAGCTGGGAAGCCTTGACCTTCAGACCATCACGAGCTCCAGCCAGGCAGTGGCCCTGAGCCAGCCCCACCACTGAAGCATGAAGGGTGTTCATGGAGGGCTCTAATGAAATGTGAATTAGTCCAGGAAATTAATTCTCTCTGAGTATTAAAAGAATACACCATCCATACCTGCCTGTATGGCACAAAAGGACAGATGCCCAGGTGTGAAAAGGCTCTAGTGTATAGACAGTGTCTGTAATGGACTAAGAGCTGCTAGGATGCCAGCAGTCATCCCAGAGACCATGTCAAATGCAAATGAATAAGTAAGTGGGTATTGTTTAGGAAGAAGAGCAACATGTCCATGGTTGTCTGGCCAGGCATGAAACAGAACCAGACCTCATTTATTCACCAAGTAAAACCCCCTTCGTCTCGATTAGCAGATGATCTTGCACCAAAGATCAGAGAGAAGAGGGCTGCGTTGCCTGCTGCTTTAGGGAAACAATATGCTTTGAAACACAGCGTCTGCTTTTCTGTCTCCAATGAGAAGGCTTGCATTATTAAACAATCTGCTTAATAATTTAGGCTGAAATAAACTTGAAACACAGAGGGAAAGTACTCTATCCACCAGCCAATGCCATTGCACTTGAGTTTGAGGGATGGGGGCATCCCGTTAAACTGAAGGATGACTCTCTGGCTGTCACTGGGAAAGAGCTGATGACTAATGTCTTCTGCATGCCACCCCAGCACATCTCTAAAGCTTAGAGACCAGAGAACATAAGCTACATGAGCCTCTTCCAGATAGTCTCTGGGGAATCCTCCATCCTGTATTCTGGGACCTCAATGCCACAGCTCAGAAGGAGCCACAGCATGCCATCTCAGCACCTCCTGCTGGGCAGAGACCCTTTGGAGCCTTCTCTCCGATCTTCACATCTATCCTCCGATGGTACGATACCTAGGCCCTTAGTCTCTCTGCCTGTAGTCCTGTGGCTGTTCTCCATCTGTATCTGTGGTTGAAGCAAGCATCTGGGCATGATGGATTACTTGAAGGTAGAATTGTCTCCCCATTTCCAGGCAGAAGCACCCACAGTTCCCTGCCCACCTCTCTTCAGAAGCCCATCTGTCTCTGCATACACAGTCTCTAGCCATACACCATCTCCCTTAAGTACCCTCACTTCTGAGTACCAGGAACTTGCAAGCCTCCAGCCTTCATGAGCTTCTGCTGGTCTCAGAAGCTACCCTAGTTGTCCCCAGCCTGGATCCATCACAAACTCTGCTACACTTGAGTGTGTGGGTCTCATACTCCATCTTCCCCTTTCTCCTCCATTCTTCCTCTGCCCTGTATTGAACAAAAAGTATACCTCTCCATTCTTGCTGCTTTTGAGCTCTGATATCCTCACAAGGCTGGATTATCCTCTTCTAGGTTCCCTAGTCAGTCTACCAATTCCAAGGTGATCCTGAGTACAGTGCAGGCTCTGGTCCCTCTAGAAATGAAATATGACCCTATGCAGAGCTGTTCATAGGTTCCTGTTTTTCGGGAGCCCCATGGAAGATATCTTAGGATGTGATGAGCCTCAATATCTTTGTGCCGCTTGGCACATCTAGGGGGTGGGTGGTGCTCTTTACATAAATATGTGGTCATTCCACCCTGGAAACCACCTGGCTCCATCCCAGTGAACAATGGTTGCAATCGTTCAGCCCCCTTCTGGCAGCTTGCAATCACATTAGTCACCAGATTCAAGGGACTCCTGGAATCTTTCTTTGAGCTCTGTCCGTTCACCTGATAGTCAGTGGAGAGTAAAGAGTGGGAATGTGGTACTTTCTGTGAAGGGATGGTGAGATGTGGTATGGAGTCCTCTAATGGTGCCTCTAAAAACTAAGTCTCAGAGACGGGGTCTTCTGGGCAGAGGGTCAGCAGACACTGGACAGAAGATCAGAGGGAAAGTACTATTTTTCTCACCTAAAACTAGGAGGCCATAAGAGTGCTATCCAGTTGAGTGTCAGGACCACACAAATGACTGTCTGTGATGCTCATGGGTAGGGCAATCCGTTTGAAATGAAATCTGGGCCAGAAGAAGCTAATGACAGTGTCTCAGTGATACAGAAAGAACAAACTCCAGGCAGCATAGGTGCTGGGAGCATCTTGTAGAGTTGGGTAATGATGTACATTACTCCTGGGATGTCTAGAGGCAGCATCACATATGAGATGATGGTCAAGTCATTGTATGTAGGGCAACATCCATGGTAAGACCTTGATTTTCAAAGCAGATGCCCTCTAGGGCATATTGCCAGATGTCCTTGATTGTAAGAACTCAGTAGATTCCTCACAGGTCACATGGGTGTCACCATGGAGGGCTCCGTTTTGCCCAAAATAACTTAAGGGAGCTAGTGTTGAAATCTGGATTTGAACTTAAGAGCATTCTATACTAAATTCCATGAGTCTTACCTTCTTTGCACTCTTGGAAGCTGTCTATGCAAGCTGAGCTCAGTTTGGGCACAGGTAGTAGGAACAAGAGTCTCAGGTACTGGACTGAGTGACTCCACAGCTCTATGTTGCTGACTGACCCTATCTGCCCTTGGGGGTTGGAGGTGACATGGCACCGAATCAATGGCACAGACTCTGTGAGCAGGTGAGAAACAATGTAGCAAGCTCATCTGAAAGCTAATGCAAGCTCCCTTAATACTCTTCACCCATGCCCCATTGGGCCCAAGAAAGCATCTCTTCTAAACAGTAGCTCCCAATTGGCTGGCATTGTCTGCACCTTGGTCTCCCAGGCAGTCCTCAATTAGGTCCTCCTGCAGAAAATGCTTTTGCAGCTGCGCTCCCCTGCTCTCCCAGGCGTTGTTTATGTAGAGGTGGCCCCACCCCATTCCTACCATAGCAAGACCCAAAGCAGTACTAGTTCATAGCAGCATTAACCACCAAAGAGTGGAAGGCAGAGGAAAGTAGGGGGCTGTCAGTGCCAAGTTTCCAAGCTCTTGAAGGGTTGAATTCAGAGCCAGATCTCAAGGAGGTCTGAACATTTATGACTCTGACTTCTCTACTGATGGTGACAGGAAACTCTGGCCTAGTCCTACAATGGGAGGAACAGTGGTCATGTTTGTATCTCAGAAGGTTGCACAGGGGATACTCTGTGCCAATTAGATCAGACAGAATAGAAATGGGATAGTGGGAAGGAAGGGAGCTCTTTGGAACTTCAGTAAAGTGAGAAATGACTGTCTTTATAAATGGGGAATGGACAGATATGGGGGAATTTCTGATTGAGAATCCAGGGTATGTGATAGTGTGGAGATAGGGTGAGGAGGTGTCCTAGTTTTCTTGATTGTTGTTATTGTTATAATAGACCATGGCCAATATGGACTTGGGAGAAAGGGACTTGTTTCATCTTACAGGTTACATCCAGCTTGAAGAGAAGTCAAGGCAGGAATTCAAGGCAAGAACCTAGATGTAGGAACTGAAGCAGAGACCATGGGAGAATGCTGCTCTCTGAATCACTTTCCAGGTTCATGTTCAGCTTGCTTTTTTCTAGAGGCCAGACTCATATACCCATCGGAGGTGCCACCTATAATGGACTGGGCCTTCCCACATCAATCATTAATTAGGAAAAGACTCCATTGACTTACCCACAGACATTTTCTCGCTTGAGGTTCCCTTCTCCCAAGTTGACATAAACATGAGGCAGCACTGGGGTGGGAGTAGAGCTCTTGCTTGGATGGTGCTGGGGGAGGTGTCCTTCAATGCTGGGTGCCAGTGTTTGAGGTCTGCAGGGCTGTGCCCAGAGTGATGCTGGCTGGCCAGGTCCTTAAGGAGTTATCTGCAGAGGATATCCTGAAGGGGGACTTGAGTGCTTGTCTCTTGGGAGGTCTACCACCTAGTTTACAGTAAGTGCCTATAGATACAGTTTGTAAAACGATTGGACCTTTCTCAGCACAGACAGAATGACCCAGGAGCTTATGATGTTGGAAACTCAATGGTCACCCCAAGTCAACCTGAGATAGTGCCTCTTAAGTACGTTCTCTCATGCAAATGAACATTAACGATGTGGACACGTGTATAAGCAAGAAGAAAGTTAAGAGTTATTGATAGATATTAAGGAACAATGAGAGACACTCCAGGGCAGAGAGAGTTTCCAAGAGAGAAAAAAAAATCACTGATAGTCATCTAAGGCAATAGTTCTCAACCTGTGGGTCATGGCCCATTCTGGGGGCCAATCAACCCTTTCACAGGGGTGGCACATCAGATATCTTTCATATTTGATGTTTACATTATAATTTATAATAGTAGCAAAATTGCAGTTATGAAGTAGCAATGAAAATTTTCTGGTTGGGGGTCACCACCACATAAGGCACTGTAGTAAAGGGTCACAACCCTAGGAAAGTTGATCTGATTTAGGGGATTTTATAGACATATGGTAGAAACTGGACAAAGACTGGGGTAATTTCTACTGAGATAGGTTAGTTCTCTGGGCGTATCACAGGTTGAGCAAGTTAGGGGGTAATATACTCTACATGTTTTTCTGGCCAATGATAATTGAGGCTGATGCTCTCTTCTAGCCAACACAAACACCTGCACTCACATTGCACACATGTACATGTGCACACATGCGTATATATGCACACAAGCATATACATGCACACTGATGACCAAACACTGGGCATGTGCTGCCCACCCAATTCTGGGAGTGTTCATGCTTTGAATCCTCCTACTGTCTGTTTCTATTGCTGTGTTAATTGCCAACCTTGTCCTGTCTGCTAACCATTAGCCTGAGCTGTCATTGCTAGTACTGCCAGTTTACCAGGTCTTGCAGGTCTTTGACTTTGGTGGGGTCTGCTGGCTGTTAGACCATACTCTTTCTTATGTGGACAGAGTGCAGCTTCCCCCTAGAGTTCATGCTTATCACAGATCTTAAAGCACAGCTGTAGCCTTTCTTGGTTACCTCATTTAACTCCTTGTCTATGGGACAGTCTGGGGTAGTCTCTCCTGAGATAAATGAAAGCCTTTTACAAGCCCACCTTACTTACAGTTTTTTTTCCATTACAATTAACTGCATTAGAAGAACCTGTGATAAGGTAACAGGGCCTTGCATAGGTTTCTTAGAATGTCTTGGAAGCTGGTATGGACTTTGCTTCCCAGAGCCCTGTCTTTTCATTTATGCTGCAATATCTTACTCAGTAGCAGCAAGGTTTCTTATGAATCTTAAGTGGTTTTCACTGTATCATTTGGGACCAATGTAGAGCTTCCCTTATGGGGCCTTTCCTCAAATTTTCTACAGTGAGCTACCTCCTGCCTCAATGCCTATTAAAAATACCAACTGAGGCTGGAAAGTTGACTCAGTGGTTAAGGTATCTGCTGCTCTTGCAGAGGCCTGGAAGTAGTTTTCCAGCACCCAAGTGAGATGGTTCGAAATCACCCAATAACTCCAATTCCAGAGTGACAGCATTCTCTTCTGACTTTCTGTGGTACTTTCGTTCACATGTACATTCTCACACAGATACATATGAATGCACAGAATTAGGAAGAAAGGGAATCTTTTTGTTTGTTTGTTTGTTTGTTTGTTTGCCTATTTTTTTTGAGACAGAGTTTTCCTATAGAACTCTGGCTGTCCCAGAACTCAATATATAGAGCAGGCTGAACTTACAGAGATCTGTTTGATTCAGCCTTATGCTGGGATTAAAGGTGTGTGTGCATCATAACATCTATCAGGAAGTAAACCTGAGATGCCAAATCTTTTAAGTTCAGACTCCATTTTAGAGAACCTGACCTAAGTTTGAACTCAGGTAAACTAACAGGCTGGTACCTAGCATTAGTTTCCAAGTTGCTCCCCAACAAAACCTGAGCCTAGCTTGAGTCTCTAGGCTAATCCCCAACAAGACCAGCGTTTCCAGGTTACACCTCCAACAGGACCAGTGTCTTCAGGTTATTCCCCCAATATACCTGTACCCCTAGGTTACAAGCCCATCCCCTGCCTAAGGACCACCAATGCAGAGGGGAACAGAAATTGAGTTTATGATCTGACTCCCAGCACCAGCCAATCATGTTAAAAGCCACAGCTTTCCAGTTAGATGCTTGCACATGTACTCCTTGCTTGCTGCTTACTATAAAGCCTTGCCCTCATAGACATTTGGGGCTTCCTCACTACAAAAACCCCACTATAAATCCTGTGTGATGTGGTGCATTGGGGTGAGGGGCAAGCTAGCTCAATAGAATAAAGACTCTGCTGTGAGTTGCATCAGATTGACCCATGTCTGTTTTTTGAGAGGATCACTAATATTTCCCTGGCACAACAAATTTTTTTAAAAAAAATATTTATTTATTTATGTATCTTAGGGCTTTGTCTGCATGTGTGTCTATACACCACAAGACAGCATCAGATCCCATTACAGATGGTTGTGAGCTGCCATGTGGTTGCTGGGAACTGTACTCAGAAGCTCTGGAAGAGCAGCCGGTGCTCTTAATCACTGAGCCATCTCTCCAGTCATGAATCATTTTTGTTTTTGTTTTTTAAACTACAGAGAAAAGTATTAGCTCTGCCTTTACTTGATGGTCTCCTTGCCTGTCACTGGATATCCAGAGAATCTCCACAGTTGGGCTGGGCAGAGTAGTGTTTCAGTGAACACGAAGCTAGTGTTCATTAGAATACAATAGGGCATAAATCATTAAGAAGATTGGAGCCTCAGTGAGGCTGGGCCTAGGACACATTATGGTGAGTGGACAAAGCAAGAAACAAAAGACAAGATAGTATATGATTTAATATACAAGAAATGTCCAGAATGTTTAAACCTGACTGCAGGAAGATCAGACGGTAAGGCTGGGGGCAGTACAGTGGTCTGAGTCAGCTCATAGGCAGGGGGTTTATTTTGTGTGATGGAAACATTCTGTCCTGGTGATGGTGAGGGCCACAAAGGTGTGGCATGCCCTTGTCAGCAGTGAGGAGGTCGGCACTTGGATTCTGTAAGAGCTAAGAGGAATGGAGTTCAGTTCCCGAGCATGGGGTTGAACCCTCTCAAGCCGTCACTGTGGACTCTGAATTTGGGATTTTTGGAGCCTTTGTCTAGGGGTAACAGACAGATGCCTGGAAACAGAGCCCTCCTCTGCCCACCCTGGAGGTCTCAGTGTTTGGCAGCAGCCGGTGTCACACTCTATTATCTTGAAAAGCCAGGAGAACCCACCCTTGCTGCCATGGACAGGTGGGCCCTCCCTCGAGGCTGGGCCTCTTCTTGAGTGGCAGTGGGCCCACATCCAATCAATTACCTATTAAAATGAGACCCACTGCCTGCAGATGGCGGGTCCTCAATAGAGCATATGGCTGTACGGCTTCTCTGGGAGGCTGTGATGCTCGTGTTAAAGTAAAACCACCTGAAGTGTTAGCTCCTGTGTACACAAACCATGTGTTGTGCCAAGTCTTCCTGATGAGATGCAGACAAATGTCTATTTGTCCCAGACAGAGAATAGCAGCAAACCAAACAAATGAATCCATCAAAGCCCACCTCGCAGGTCAGTGAGTTTATTGGGGTTCTTTTGGGAGGATGGATAACTGAAATGCCTGAAAGCCCACCACAACCTGGAAGCCTGCTCACAAAATCTGTGTCCTGGGACCTCCCTGCTTTACTTTCGGGCACATGCACAGGGCAGAGACTCTTTTCCAGGAAACTGAGCTGATCAGGGAGGCCCCTCTGCCCTGCAGTTGCTGAGTGCTATAGTGCTGGGTAGAGTCCTTGGTGATCTGGCACATTTTAGCTCTCCTCAGTTTATGAGGTCTGTTTAGTTTTTGAGTCTCAAAGCTGTTTCCATTCAGGAGAGAAAGCTTCAATTCAAAGGGAATTGCTGCACAAGAAACCATACTGCAGGCCTTTAGAGAAGGACAGAGATGTTATTCAATGTTTTAGTCACATGTGCTACAGAGACCTCAGGAGCTGCCCACAGGAGGTAGCTTGCACAGTGGTATTCCTTACAGACTATGAGAATGGACCGCCCTCCTGGAGCTTCTGTGTGGTAGCCCCATGGCTTCCAGAAATGAGTTTCCACAGCACTCAGTCCCCAGTCTCAAGCCTCCTCCATGCCATGTCTCCTGGGCTCTAAAATCTTTCCTATGTTGCTCTGTCATCACCTCTCTGTCCAGAAGCTCCCACCAGACTCCCACAGATCTTTTTTCTTAGGTTCAATTTTTACTGTCTGTAAAAATACCCAGCTCGGGTCAACTCCCCAAATATCCCTGACTGTTCCCTTCCCAGGAACTCTGAGATCCTTCTTACTATCTCTGGGCTTCTTGAAGCCAGGATAAAGGACATTTGGCACCTGAGCCTCACTCAGTGACACATGAGTGACACTTGTCTGACCCTCATCCCCAACTTCTTTCTGAATGTGTCCGCCAGGGCCATTCAACAGTGGTCTTGTGACAGTGGAGAACGAATGGAGTCACTGATGCTTCCCATTCTATCCACTTGCCACCATGAACCATGACTTCTCTTCCTAGAGTTCCCTGCACTCCCGCTCCCAAGTCCACTCTCTCCTCCCTCACCTCCTCAGCTTTGGGGGTTTTTATATATCGTGCCCCCATGGTACCACCCTTGGCCCATCCACATCTGTGTGCTTCCTCTTCAGTCTGTCTCCAAAAGCTGAGTTGGTGCTCTTACCCCACAGTGTGGGCCTTGGTCTACAGTCTACGCGTGTGCCTCAAGAATATGCTGAATATACAACAGTCCTTGCAGAGCTGAAGCTCTGAGCACCAGTCCACATGATAGAGCTCTCCAGAGCACCCCAAGCATCAATCTGCTCATGGCAGGAACCTGCCAGTACTCCTGAGGATGCAGCGTGGCTCCTCCTCATCATGCTTGACCCACTAGGCTGTATGAGTGAGCATGGCTCTCTCTGTCGGAACCCTCCCACACTGTTGTCTCCATTTCAGAACTGGATTCTCTCACTAACTTTGTTGCTAAACACTTATAAGAGTAAAACCACACCCTCTGTGACTTACACCAGCCTCTTAGCATGAGTGTCTTCGGTCTTCATTGGTGGAGGAGATCAAGGAGGAATGGATTGGAGGGAAGGCTATAGTTTATAGACAGTCCTTCTGGAACTTGTGAAAACCCTGTAGGTGGGCCTCTTGGTCTTGTATTCAAGTCATGTATCCAATGGCAGCTACCTGTTCCCATATTCTTACTATCATACACCCTGCCCTTTCTCTGTCCCTTCTCATCCCTTTAACGATGGTGGATCTTATTTTCTAATATAACTCCAGGCATGTCTGCTTAGACCCTGAAGCTGAATTAGATCCTTCATAGGCTCTTGTAGCACTTTCACTGAGATCTTTCTTTCTTTGTTCATCCATCCATCCATCCATCCATCAAACCATCCATCCATCCATCCATTCATCCATCCATCCACCAACACTCACTGAACATTAGTAAACTTGATGGCAGACAGTATAGATCATGCATATCTGAGGGGATCAGAGACCTCAGGGACTATGTCTTGGTCCCTACTCTACTTCCAGCTTTGTATGAAATGGTTGCAAGCAGGCATGATAGATGCATTAATGAAGACACTAACAGCCAGGCAGGGCCATGCTTAGCTCTCCTGGAGCGGAGTCTGAGAAGCAGGACATGATCTTCCTGTGGATGGCCTCTCCTGCTAAGAGGTCCAAGTACCAAGGGTGATCTCAACCCGGGTGGGATTGGCAGGGACAGACATCGAAGCTGCCCTCTGTGGTGGTATATTTGTAGTTCTGGACTGTGGAGGAGAGAGAGAGCAGCACAGATACAGCCCAGAAAATCTGAGTGCCCGGAGATGGAAAGGCCTTGAATAGGGAGTTCTCTATGGATAATGTCATTGGCTACAGACTGCGAATTTCCCTTTGATTTGTTAGGGGAAACAGTTCTGGACCTGCCAGGGGCTTGCTACAGTGACAGGAGGCAGGAGTCAAGGTCTAGGTGTAGAAGGCAGACTCTACAGACTCCAGGAAAGGGGTGAAGTAAAGGCAAGATTCGGGTGACTGTTCTAAAAGATCTCTTCTTTATGATACTAATGCCATGTCCTGAAGGAGCAAGCTTGAGGTAGGTAGTTATGGACTCGGGTTGACCTGGAAATTGTAGCTTCCATAGGTTAGCTGGCCACCTTTCACTGGCTGCTATCTGTTGCAGCCACATTCAGAGGGCAAAGCCAGCCCTTAGTACCACCGGCAGGGGAGGCAATTGACTAGTGCCAGATCATCTCCTGGCTCCAGCGGCAGACCCTGCCTCGCTGCTGAGTCACACACAATTAAGCTCTGTGAAGACCTCAGCAGCCTTTATGGACAGTTTAATTATTTGCCGTGTGCACTGCACTTGCAAGCATTTGATTTACTGGGCGGACTGCTCACAGAGTGAGCAAATTGACAAGGGCTGCAAACGGTTTTCCTGGTGGAGCCCATCTTTCCCATGGTTTGCCCAATAATGAAAGATTAATTAAGTAAGACTGCTCCTAATGAGAGCCTCCTACCTGCAGCTTCCTTCATGGAGCCAGAAAGCACAGAAGGGAGCAGTCTCGTACTTGCCAGCACCCTGCCAGGAGCGTCTGCCATGGGTGCCAATGCAGGGCATAGCTTCATGTGGGAGCCAGTAACAGTTGCTACGTTTCAGGGTCTCCATTATTTCTAGAGTGTTCTGAGTTAAACTCACAGCTTGTTCCTGGCATACAGTACACAGTTTCTTGTTATGAAGTTCCATTTAGATTTCCTGACATGTAGGGAAATCTCTTTCTTTCTCTTTCCCTCTCTCTCATACACATACACTCATTCTCTCTCTTAAACATACACACAGAAAATGAGGGAGAGTAAGAGAGAGAGAGAGATGTCAGGCAATAGAGAAGAGAACACAGAGAAAAATTAAAACCACAAACTCCCTCAGGGAGAAAGACAAACACACAGACACAGAAGTTATATGTCTTATGTAAATATATAGAAATGTTTGAGTATTTAGAGATTATGTGTTTGTAGACGACAGTGAAGTTATCCTTCTATATCTACAGAGCATCAGTCCCAGAACACGAGTGTTCAAGCCTTGTGTATAAATGTCATGGTGTTTGTATGTAACCTCTGCATCACCCCCAGAGTATTCAAAACATCTCTGTAGATTGTTTTAATGTCCAAATGCCTGAAAGATGCATTAGGCATTGATGCTGCACAGCATTGCTTAAGGAGTAATGGAAGGCAACACATGTGCCCATGATCAGTACAGGTGGGATATTTTCCAAGTATTTTGGGGCCTTGGTCTCTTGAATCTGCTGATAAACAATGACGGATACAGGTCACAGTGCGGAATGCACTAGGCATAATCAGATACTCTGGAAGATCCCCGGGCTATTCCTTCTCAGATCTGTGATTATGCATCTTACATGGCAATAAGGAACTTAGGTTGGGATAGAACTGAAGTTGCTAATTAGCTATCCAGTTTCCATCAGCACCAGAGTCTTTAAAAATAGAAGAGAGAGACAGAGCAAGGAGCAGAAGACTTGATGCGCAGCTGTTTTATTTTTTTTGTTTGTTTGGTTTTTTGTTTTTTTTCTGAAAGGAGGTGGACATCAGAAAGATGTCACATGTCTGGGCTGGAGAGGATGGGAATGTGTTTCCCTGGAGCCCAGGAGGACATAGCATTGTCCACATCACAATTCAAAGTTGACCAGACCCACCTTGGACTTCTGACCTGCAGAATTCCAGCTACAAAGCAGTAGCTTTGTGTTGTTTTGGAGCCCCGAGGCTTGTGGCTGTCTGTTCTAGCAGCAGGAGATGAGCCCAGACACTCCGCCTTTGAAACGTCCACTGTCCCTTTTTAAAGCAGCCACCCTGCTCTCTGTCTGTGAAAGGATATGATTCCACATACATGTTCTGGAAAAGCCAGTTGCAGGAGCTGTCTGTCCTTTGAAGTCTGGTAGATTTCCATTTTATTGTAGTCTTTCCCAGAGTGTTTGAAGAGGGAAGTCCTTGGCTATAATTTAAATTTCTCCAGTCAGTAGTAGTTCTTTCAAGTTTCCTGTGCATTTTACAGCTAGTCTTTGCATCCTCTTTCTTTTTTTAAAAAAAAATCTCATTTAATCTAGGTTTGCAAATGCACTCACAGAGTTGAAATATATTTAAGGTTTTATCTGTGCTGTGTCTTCGGCTCCATATATATGTGTGTCTATATACCCATTTATGTGTGTCTATCATCTGAATAAAATGATTATGAATCCTTCAGTCCAGTAGGAAGCAAATACAACTAGATGGTGTGGAAGTGGCTCAGTCAGTAAAGTGCTTATTGTGCAAGGTCAGAGACACAAGGGCTTGCCTTTCATTTCTCCAAATCTCTCTCTCTCTCTCTCTCTCTCTCTCTCTCTCTCTCTCTCTCTCTGTGTGTGTGTTTCAGAGGTGGGGAATTTGGGTACAGTGTGCTCACCTGCAATCACAGTACTAAAGAAATAGACTCAGGGAATCACCGAAACTCTCTGGCTAAACAGCCACGAAGAATAGGTAAAGCTCCATGTTCTAACTAACTAACTAAATAACTAACTAACTAACTAAATAAATAAATAAATAAAGTTAAGAGGAATCAAGGGAGGAACATCAACATGTGTTTGCACACACATGGGTGTGTACCTGAATGTGTGCACATGTGTGCATCATACATATACAATAAAACATTTTAAAGAAAAAAATAACAACCCATATAATCAAATAACACTCCACCTCCCACAGAGTCAGGCTCCAAGCCTTGGGTTTTTGGGCCCTTGTAGCGCCTTAGGGAGATGCTGCGGTCTCAGAGAAGCAGAGCAGGTGTAATGGTTTGAATGAGGAGTGTCCACCACAGTCTAGAGCCTTTGAGTAGCTGGTCCACAGTTTGGGGGAGGCTTGTTGGCAAAGTGTGTCACTGATGCAGTTTTGAGAATTTAAAGATGGGCATGATTTCTAGTTCACTCCTTCTGTTTCAAGTTTGTGGTTCAAGATGTGAGCCCTCGGCTTCCCGCCCCTGCCACCATGGATGCTGCTTACTGCGGTATCTCCTTAACCGAGACAGACTGTATATGCAAGCAAACCCCTCCTTCTATATGTGGCCCCGATCCTGGACTTTTATCACTGTGATAGAGAACTAACTGATACAGCATGGGCGGATGGCTCAGAGGCCCCTAACGTCCTCGGGTACTAAGGCCATCAGGTACTGTGGACTTAATGTCTCACTAGAATGAGGCTGGAATTTACTTCTACCCATGTGCTATTAAGATCTGGGGGTTTGGGGAGGTGATGGAGGTTAAATGAGGCTGAGAGAGTAGAACTATGGTCCAAGGGGTTGTTAGATGGATGATGGGTCTGACTATCAGCCTTCCCACACAAAGCCCAGTGCTGATAGAGTCAAGGTGCCACAATGGCCGACAGCTTGACCTCACTGAATGGCTGTCTGATCCTGCGCCTCCTAGGCCTTCAGAACTATGCCCAGTATATCTTTATTTCCTATAAATTACCTACCTAGCCTGTGGTATTCAGTTGTAGCAATGGGAGACAGACTGAGCCCTAGGGTTAATGGTCACGGGGAGAGGCCTCTGTATGCTGCCAGGGAGGATGGCAGACATGCCTGAGGTCTGTGCTTGCAGGAAGGAACTGGTCCTCCATTTGTTGTTCCTCACCTAGCATCATTATGAATCCTCTTGCCCTGCTTATTCCAGATTTGACTCTTTTCTTGGATAATTTGGGCAATTCGAATCTGCTTCCCCCAACCCCATGGCCAATTTCATTTACACATGTTTTGTGTATAAATAACACAGAGTTCCCTCCACCCCCACACCTCAGCCTGTGGGCTCTCTGCATCTTACATCTCCTTGCTGGGTTGCTGCTTTTAATTAGAATTGACGGGATGCCTCAGTTTGATTGGCCTTTTCAGAGTGAAGATTCCCGGATTTAATTATTCCAAGGCATTCTACTCCTGAGCCAGTACTCTCTGCTTTTGAGTTAATTAAATTCTTCCTGCTTTCTGTCGGCTGGAAGTCGGTCTTGTTCTAATTTCTTAAGTTTAATGCTACTCTTACTTTGTATTTTCTTTTAAAGAAGGGACTAGTTACAAAAGCAATTAAACTTAACCAAAGGAAAGTTTCCATACCATCACCAAATTTTTAGATGGGCTTTTTTTTTTTAAATAAATCATAATTAAGGCTCTGATTCTGATCTCGAATGAGAATTGAGTAAAGGGAAGTTTCCTTCCTCACTCCAAGCTTTTGTGTCTGTGTAGGCTTGCTTTTGTTGGCACGGGCCTCTACTGTTACTTTGACAGAGACCATTCTCTGTATAGCTGCGTGGCAGGTTATTGAACTGTGGTTTGTTTGAATGACAGATATAGCATATTATTTAATTTTCAAATCTCTTCTGTGCAATTAAAAAACATTTCTCCCTTCTTGATGGTTTAGAACTTCTGCAATTACATTTGTGTCTGTTGGTTGTAACAAGTACAAGAGCACACAGGGTGGAGTGGCCTACACACACAGGGTAGAGTGGCCCACGCCGTAGTTTTATGGCTTCATACTCTTCTTGGTTTTGCCTCATACCCTGTATAGGAACAAGATGGTGCAGGAGCCTGCCCACGTGGAAACAGGCAGTCATAGGGACACAGTCATATGGGAACACAGGTCACACAGGCATGTAGTGGTAAGAGCTGTGGTGGCAGTGTCTCATCATGGATGCCACAGTAGTTCATGCTGACCTTGCTTACTCTGGGTAGACACAGTACTGGTTCCCGATCGAATCTGGAAAGTTTAAGTCTAGAGAGCTCTAGGTAGAGAGCCTGGGAAGACCTTGCATCATTGACAAGAACTCTAGTAACAGCCTCTACATTCTGTTGTGTCCTGAAGTCTTAAAGTAAAGCAAAGATTAAACTTTTTTGAAAGCCTCTCCCATCTCAGATGGAAATTCAAAATTCAAACAAACAAACAAACAAACAAAGAGGAATGGAAAAATTGTACTTAGCCAGGTATCATCTGCCACTCCAGTACCCAATATGACAAAGCTCATGATATCTGCTATCTAAACCCAGGAATGAAAAGAGTGGAAAATTAGAACATGCAGTGTGTGTGTGTGTGTGTGTGTGTGTGTGTGTGTGTGTGTGTGTGTGTTGGGAATCACCCAGCAACTCAAGCAATTTAGAAAGGAATCATAGGGCTGTCATGACCCGATTTCCAGGTTTGTAATGAGCTTAGGTAATCTTGACCACAAGACAGAGACATTAACCTACCCAGAGGTTAAGGAGTAGATGAAAAGCAGCAGCAGAGATGGGCAGACAGACTAGAGAACAGACACCACAGAGGCTGGAAACCAGCTCCTGTCACAGGCACATGCACAAAGCAGGATTAAGGAATGGTCTACCTGTAAGAAAGTGCCTGTCCAGATGAAAGTACACGGGCTGCGTTATGAGTGGCACCAGAGGAAGCCCCTCTGTATGAGGTCACTGTGCATGGTGTAAAGTAGAGATTCCTTGCTTCCTAGTTCAGATTTAGACCCACCTTGTGACTTGTTAAAATTATTATTTAAACTGCACCTTAGTAGTTAGCTATTGATTAAGACAATGGAAATTCTTTGTCATACTGAGCCTTCCTATGACCCCGCCGTCCCCTCCTACTGAGTTACTTCTGGTTCTGGTTGTGTGCACCTGCTATGGACTAGGGGCTGAGCAATCATTTCTGTCTCCCCTTGGTCTGACACAAGGCATGCTGGGTTCGATGCGTTGCTCTGGCCACTCGGTCCACACTTTTACTTGTAGACAAAGTGACCATCTCAATAGTTGACAAGGGATTTTGTCATGAATGGTTGGGATGCTCAATCTTCATTATGAATGTGATTGAATTTGGAGTCACCTAGGAGATACATGATGGTGTGGTTTCCTGGGAGGATTAGATGAGGAGAGAAGATACACACTGAATGTGGGTGGCTCCATTCCCCTGACTAGTGTCTGTGACTGAATAAAAAGGGGGAGAGGAGAAAGTTAGACAAGCACCAGCATTCATCTCTCTGCTTTCTGATCCACCCAGAAATCAGCAGTTTCTGGCAGCTGCAGCTGTAAGTT
>JADRCD010105016.1:0-10206 GCA_019843815.1 Montemys delectorum | reverse complement strand
AATGAAAGGTATCAATATTCTCAAGTCAGTTTTCGAAAAAAGTATTGTTGGTATTTAAATAGATAAGTTTAAAAAAAACAACACCATACCAACAAGTATGAGACTATATTCTTAAAAATTCAATTTTAATTGTAGCGCGAGATACTTCAGATGTAATTTTAAGTTGCAAAAAACACTACTCTAAAATTAAGGAGGTTTAAAATTCTTGTTTTGTCTTTGTACTTTTATGAGATTTATTTATGTCAAGAACATTTTGTTATTTCCTTCCTGTGCTCTTCAATGTAATTTAATATTGAATGGTGAAAGCTGAATTTTAGTACGAAGATTTTATCAACTTGTTGACACTGATAAATAAGCACCTTTGATGTTAGAGGGTTTGTTATACTCTACAAATCTTTTCTGGAAACATTCTTCAGTGGAAGTATAATTCTAAAAAAAAAAAAATCACATAGAAATAAAATTTTCGATTTCTTTCTAAATAATAAAATATACAGTATATTTCTGCGTTAGCATTGAAACTTTGTATTATAAATAAAAATTAATGCTGTCTAAAATAAACAATAAATTGAAGTGTCTTACTTGCATAGCGCAGGATTTGCAAAGGCAAGTCCATCATTAACCTGGCTTGATGCTCAGCCTTGGAATCACCTGGGCTTTGCTTCCATGGTTTTTTCTTCATTGCTTTCCTGTACGTTTTATTGTCATTCCTAAAAGTTAATGTGACAGTCCCAGACCTCACATCTGTACTCCATATTATCTGGGTAAGAGTAATGTGGCCATGTCTCAAAACTGAGTCCCAAAATCCAAGGACTCATTTACATAAAAGCAGGTTAACTTAACAAGCCCAACTTTGAATCAAATGTCTTAGCCAGAGTACAGAGATATCTCTGGAAAGTGTTATCACTTGTCTAAGCAGAAATGATAAGTAGACCCAACCTTTTCACATACATATGAATCCCCCAAACAAAAGGAGCTCTTACAAATGGAGAGAGAAAGAAGGAAGCTTAACAAAAGAACAGTAGGGTGGGTGGAGGAACACCCTCATAGAATCAGGGGGACAGGGGTGGGATAGAGGATTTTTGGGAAGGGGAGAAACCCAGAAAGGAAAGGGGACAACATTTGAAATGTAAATAAAGAAAATATCCAATAAAACAAACAAACAAACAAACAAACAAAAACAATAAAACAGTAATAATCCTGTCAGCCTCTATTATGTTTTTATTCTCAGGTGGCAGGGAAAAAAATTTAGATGTTTCACATATATCTTTACCATCTATCACTTTGCTTCATAGTGTGATAGGATGGCTGAAACTTTACCATATACCAAATATGGCAGGAAACTATTTTTAATATTTTCAGGATATGTTACTCTATTTCATCCAATACAAAGGATTTTACCTAGTACATTAGAACTATGGCTCTTCAGTTCAACCCTGTTTTTCCTTTGAATCTTCAATGTGCAATATCTATGTTCCCATATGTATTAGGAGTGGCTGACCAGTGACAGCCCAACTTGGTATCCATCCCATGGCTGGGTATGAAACCCTGATGCTATCACTGATGCTATGTTGTGCTTGTAGACAGGATCCTCACATGCTTGTCTTCTGAGATGCCCAACCAGCAGCTGACTAAGACAGATGCAGATATTTAAAGCCAACATTGGACTGACGTCAGGGATCCCTATGGAAGAGTTAGGGGAAGGACTGAAGAAGCTAAAGGGCATGGGAATCCCAGAGGAAGGACAACAGTATCAACAAACTTGAACCCTGGGTATCTGCCAGACACTAAGTCACCAACCAAAGACCATACATGGGCTGGTCTGAGGACTGACTGCCTTGTCTAGCCCCAGTGGGAGAGGATATGCCTAATCTTGTGGAGACTTGATGCCCCAGAGAAGAGGAATGCCCAAGGGATGTACCCTCTCAGAGTCAAAAGGGAGGGTCAAGACTGGGGATTGGGTCAAGAACTCTGGGTGGTGGGGCAGGGAGGGGGGTCAACATTTGAGATGTAAATTAAAAAACTAATTAATTAAATAATAAAATAAAAATAAAAAGTTATAACTACTTAAAAAAGGAATATTCCAGTTTGCAAATGTTGAAATGCAAAAATAAATTAATTTAGTGCTTTAAGAAAGATAGTTGACTACTAAAGTTACATCATGGTAAGAATTGAAACCTTAGTATCTATTATCTCTAATTCCCTATTTCTCATATATTTCAGGAGTATTATGAGCTCTAGGAGCTTGGTATATAAGCAACTCTTTGTACTTCTCCAGTTACAGGCATGAAGTAGCTGCTAGAGTGAGTGTGCTCTCACAAACAGAAACATCTGAAGATTGGCTGGTTTGGTACTTTCGTTCTCTCTGCCCCATAATTTCTCATCACTTTAAAATTTCTGTGTTCCCCAAAGCAATTAAACAAGAAAGACGGATCAGTGCCAACTGTCTCATATCACATTCATGCATCACTCAAAAATACAATTCATTTTTTAAAATGTCAGTATTATTGATCAAACAAGGTAAACATAGTTAATTTGGACACATTCCCCTCTATAAGTGGATTTCAGGAAATATTCAATGATTCTCCAAATGCTGTCTGCTAAATGTGCAGCCAGAATAAGGTGACTCAGTTTATTATTTCTGGGTTAGTAAGCCAAGCTGCACTAGAGTCTTGCATTTTTTCAGCCTGCCCACTTCCTTCTAGAACAAGGTTCAAGTGGATGTTGGTCAACATTGCCACAGTAACTTTCCTCACAGCTCTAATCTATGATTTGTAGCTAATCGGCATTCTTTTCCTTTTCTCTGATGTCATGTTTTGTTTAGTCTTCCATCAATACTTTATTCAATATATGTGAAAAAGGTTCACATTTATTTTATAATGTAAGAAAGCCTATATGCTTAAGTGGAATTTTACTGTTTCTCATGTATCATATAATCAGATTTTATTACCAATTATGTTCTGCCCACCCCATTAGAACACATATAACTGATTGGGCACCTAAAGCAAATTTAGATATACCTTTAATCTATACTATTTTGCAGAAGCAGAAATGAGATTAAAAAGCAGCTTACTTTTTTTAAAAAAATAGTATACTTAAAATCAAACAGGTTTTACAAACTCACAAAACATTTAATTAGTATCAGTTATAATCAAATGTGTAATTAGTAATAAAGATAATATTCAACACTGAATGTCTGTGATCTTACTATTAAGGTCATATCAACAAGGAAGACATAACCTGATCGGCTTTGGTTTCTTCCATCATCTCTAAAAGAACTAAGACTTCAACATCTTGAAAACTGAACAAAGTTAAAATTGTTCTCTTGAGTCCTGCTTGGCCTTAGTGTGGGTGGAATGGCATGGCTCCTGCCCTAGCGACAGGGCCAAAGGGCATGGGTTTCAAGGAATGTCAATGGCAACTATAGACACAAGACTTATTTCTATAATAATGAACATACTTTTCTGTTTCTCTGAGGAATGTCCTCCCTCTTAAAGTTAATGACTCTGATAACTAGAAGTAGCCTGAATCCAGGAGTCAAGTCTATGTCTTTAGCAAAAAGGTAAATGCTAGGACCTTCAGGACAACCAGTAAGGCCATGGAAAAGAACCCTAAAAACATGAGTTTGAAAATATAATTTCTGAACAATTAAAAGATATAAGGATGCAATATGAATTCAATAAGGAACTTTACAAATAGAAAGGAACAGAGGCAGCTATACTATGAGCCAGCTTGGCAGAAATATACAAAGACAGGCAGATACAAATGTAGGCAGATCTTGTTCCCCTCTTGCCCTCCCTTTCCCCTTTCCCACTGAGGACCCTTCCACCCTTCCCCCTCATGTGATTGTTTTTTGCTCCCTCCCAAGTGGGACTGAAGTGTCCTCACTTGGGTCCTTCTGCTTGTTAACCTTTTTGAGTTCTATGGACTATATCCTGGGTATTCTGTACTTTTTTTCCCCTAACATCCACTTTTTCATGAGACCATACTATGCATGACCTTTTGGGTCTGAGTTACCTCACTCAGGATAATATTTTCTAGTTCCATACATTTGCCTGAAAATCTCAGGTTGTCCTGGTTCTTAATAGCTGAGTAGTATTCCATTGTGTAAATGAACAACATTTTCTGTATCCATTCATAGTCAGGTATTGGGTGGGGGAAAAAGGACTGAAGCCCTGAGGGCCAAAAGAAAGAATGGAAACATGAGGTAGGTAGGTGGTAGAGACCACAATGCACCAGGGACCTGGAGATGAGAGACTCAGGACTCAAAGGGAGGGACCTTAGATGAAAGGCCCTACAGTAGGGAGAGGAAACTTGTAGAGTCCACCTTCAGCAGAAAAACGGCATCAAGTGAGGGATGGGGTATGCATGTCACAGTCAATAACTCTGACCCATAATTGTTCCTGTCTGAAAGAACTGCAGGAACAAAAATGGAGAAGAGCCTGAGGAAAAGAAGGTCCAGCAACAGGCCCAAATTGGGTTCCAGCTCCAGGAGAGGCCCCAAGGCCTGACACTATTACTGAGGCTATGGAGCGCTAACAAAAAGGGATCTATCATGACTGCCCTCTGGAAGACTCAACAAGCATCTGGAAGAGTCAGATGCAGACATTTACAACCAACCAGTGGACGGAAGCTGCTGACCCCTGTTGTTGAATTAGGGAAAAGCTGGAAGAAGTTGAAGAGGAAGGTGACCCTGTAGGAGGACCAGCAGTCTTAATTAATCTGGATCCCCAAGATCACTCAGACACTGGACCACCAAACAGACAGCATACACCAGCTGATATGAGACCACCCAACATATATACGGCAGAGGACTGCCAGGCCTAGGTTCAGTCAGAGAAGATACACTTAACCTTCAAGAGACTGGAGGCCCCAGGGAGTGGGGAGATCTGGTGGGATGGTGGGCTGGAGGGGGTTGGGGATATCCTCGTGGACATGGGGGGCAGAGGAGAAGGAGGTATGAGATGTGGAACAGTCAGAGAGTAGACCTGAAGGGGGATAAAATCTGAAGTGTAAAAACAAACAAACAAACAAACAAACAAAAAACCGATTAAATAAAAAAGAAAAGAAAAGAAAAGAAAAGAAAAGAAAAGAAAAGAAAAGAAAAGTATGTAGATTCATGAGTTCAAGGTCAGCCTGGGACAGAGACAATTTAGTCCTAGGCATGCTCTGAATGGTAATTCAAAAGCAGGGTCCCATCTACCTATCTTATTGAATGTGCTTATGCTCACTTTCTCTCTTTTTTAAAATTGATTAATTAATTTACTTTTTGTTAATCATTACATTCCTTTACATCTCAAATGATATCCCATTTCCAAGTTACCTCTCCACCAACCCCACCATTCCACATCTGCCCTCTCCCTCCCCTTTGCCTGTATGAGTGTGCTCTTCCACCCACCCATAATCTCTTGCCCTACTTCTCCAGCAGTCCCATACTCTGGGGTATCTAATCTCCCAGGGACCAAGGCCTCCCCTCCCATTGAGGTAGAGCAAGGCCATCCTCTGTTACATATGCATCTGGAGCTATAGAGCCCTCCAGGTACACTCCTTGGTTGGTGGTCTAGTTTCTAGGAGAACTGGGTGGTCAGGCCATGTTGTTCTTCCAGTGGGGATGCAGTCCTCCTCTGCTCCTCCAATCCTTCTGCCAGCTCCCCCACCAGGTTCCCTGAGTTGAGTCTGATGGTTGGCTCCAAGCATCCCCATCTGCATTGGTCAATTGCTGACTGGACCTAACCAGGAATTGCCACACTTGGTATCAGTCCCCAAGGGCCTTTTGACCATGGCAGCAGTGTTGGGTTTGATGTCTGCAGATATGATGTATCTCAAGGTGGGGCCATTCCCAGTTGGCCCTTCCTTCAGTCTCTGTTCCATTTTCTGTCCATGTTCTTTCTATGGACAGAAACATTTCTGGGTTAAAAAACTGAGATGAGTGGGTATCTCCATCCATTAACCAAGGGTCATACCTACCTACTGGAGGTGGTTCCCAGAGGTTCTATGCCCTTTTCTCTGCACATTACAGCGAAAGCCAATCCTGTTGGGTCCTGAGAGCTTCATATTTTTCACTGGAAGGCTTGGGACCCTGCTGTGGCTGTCCCCAGTTCATCATCCTCCTTGCTACCTATTTTTATTGGATTTCCTGACCCTCTGTACCTCCTCCGGTTTCGGATACGGATACCCTTATACCCTCCTCCTCCTCTCTTCTGTCCTTGTCTCCTTCTCCTTCCAACTCCCATAATCATCCTGTTCCCCCGTCAATGCAGGAATGAAGCATCCACCCCCTGGTCTTCCTTCTATGCTCCATATGATCTGTAGGTTGTATCATAGGCATTGTGAGTTTTTGGACTAGTATCCACTTATTAATGATTACATACCATGTATATTCTTTTGTGCCTGAGTTACCTCACCCAGAATGATAATTTCTTGTTCCATCCATTTGCCTGCAAATTTCATGAAGTCATTGCTTTTATCACTGCATGGCACACCATTGTGTATATGTACCACATTTTCTGTATCCATTCTTCTGTTGAGGGATACATCTGGGTTGTTTCCAGCTTCTGCCTTTTATAAATAAGGCTGCTATGAACTTAGTGGAGAATGCCATTTTGTGTCTTTCTAAGGGTCAAGGGTCTAATGTCATGGAATGCTAATTCATGGAATAGTTAAGAGGAAACCTGGTATTTATTTGTAAATAAAAAACTGGTCTTTTGGTATGCATGAAATGAGCTAGAAAAAAATCGATGGCAGGTTTGTTTGTTTGTTTGTTTGTTCAGACTTATTCTCTAGCAAGAGCTAAGCTGTCTACAGAGTGGAAACAGCCCTTCAAAAATTTTTTTCTAACAGGATTTCTGATTTTAGTCTGAAAGTCCATGGAGAAAAAAACGTATCTTTTATAATTTTTCAAAGCTCTTTTAGAATCTTTTGAAATCTTTAGGATTTTTACTTGGTTCTGTCTTGGTCAGAAATCCCAAGACTTAGAGAGCTGGTATAGCTTTTTGGGTATGTTTTCTAGCTGCTATCCAGAGAAGGCTTTCTGGAGAGCAAGCACAGCTTTTGTAGAATTTTTTCTGACTTTCTGATTTTGATCAAAAAACTAAAGAATTACTTTTAGAATTTTTCTAAAAGGATTTCTGAGTTGGTCAGAAGATCCAAGAATTTTTTACAGCAACTATTCTGACTTTGGTCTGTGTCTTAGTCAGGGTTTCTATTCCTGCACAAACATCATGACCAAGAAGCAAGTTGGAAGAGGAAAGGGTTTATTGAGATTACTTCCACATTGCTGTTTATCACCAAGGAAGTCACGACTAGAACTCAAGCTGGTCAGGAAGCAGGAGCTGATGCAGAGGCCATGGAGGGATATTCCTTACTGGTTTGCTTCCCCTGGCTTTCTCAGCCTGCCTGGACTTCCAGTCCAGGGATGGCACCACCCACAAGGGGCCCTAACCCCTTGATCACTAATTGAGAAAATGCCCCACAGCTGGACCTCATGGAGGTACTTCCCCAACTGAAGCTTCCTTCTCTGTGATAACTCCAGCCTGTGTCAAGTTGGCACACAAGACCAGCCAGTACAGTCAGAAAACTCATGAGCAATTCACAGAGCTTTTAGAATTTTTACCATCAGAGAGAGCTTTCTCAACCAGAGCGAGCTGTATCAAGAAGAAAGCTAGCTGTGTCAACCAGAGAGGTTTTTTTTTTTAGAATATCAAGGAAAAGGTATCTAGAACAGAGCAGAGAGAGAGAGAGAGAGAGAGAGAGAGAGAGAGAGAGAGAGAGAGAGAGAAACACAGAGAGAGGGGGTGGGAGCAATCTGTGTTCAAGCAGAACACAAAACAAGAACAATCTGAAAATTGTAACAAGCAGTCTACAGAGCCAAGAGCTGTCTGCAGAGAGCTGTCTAGGGATCCATCTCAAGAAGAATATTGATAACAAGCTTAGATCCAAGAATTAAAAGTAATTCTTTGGTTTTCTGATCAAAATCAGAAAATCAGAAAAAATTCTAAAAAAGCTGTCCTTAGATCTAAGGGTCTAAGAATCACTATAGAGACTATCCCAACTCAAATAATATGCACAGAGTGTTTATTCTGCAGAAATCCAGCATACAGGAGTCTATCATTCACCAGGATGAAGAAAGAGGTGTGAGATTTACAGACTCTATTTAAAGCTGGTTAGGGAAATTCTATGCAGGACTAGGTAACCCTTATCCTGATTTTTTTGGCTTTATTTCCAGGGATGTGAGTGTCTCTGGGACTTGCTATGGCTTTAGGGACTTTCCAGAGGGAGCCTAGAAACTGTTGCTGTCTCCTCCTGACTCTGTTTTTACTTCAGGCCACATGATGAGGCAACTCCTGATTGACTGCCCAGAAGGGCTGTGGTTTTTCCAGTAACTGACTTGCTCAGACTTCACCAGTTCTGAGCAACAGAAATTTAGGCCTAATCTCCTGATCTGGCATCTTGCAGTCTGTCATGGAGTCATCATAGTTTGGCCCTGTTGTTGCCACTCCCAGACAACTCTTCTCTCAGAACCTGGACCTAGCCAAGGTTTGTCCTTGGAATTGCTCTTTGAATTTTTATGGAAAATTACTAATGTATCTTCTTTTATTTCTTTTTTTACTTTGTATTAAAGTCAAATAAAAGTTAGAAGATCTTGAAGCAAGTTTACAAGAAAAAAATATTCAAAACAGTATGGTACTTGTTTGATGACTAAATGATTCTCTTAGGAATAGGGCATTTTCTGGAGATCATCAATAGTAAAAGACTTTGATATTGAGATTAGCAAAGCCAGGGAAATAAACAATGTGACTTGCCATGAAGTTGGTTTTCTAGAGTCTGTTTCCAGCCATATAACAAAGGAATAGAATCAGAGACTAGAATTATCCAGCTTAAGTTAGAGTTCAGAGAACACAGGGAAGGATGTATAAAACTATCAAAACAAGCAGAACAGGAAGAGGGGGAGGAGCAGACAGAGAAACAAAAAAAAAAAGAAAGGCAGAGGGGATGAAATCAGAAGGTCTGTATCTCCATGCTGACTTTGGTTCAAGGAGGAGATGAGCAAGGAAGCAATGAAAGCAGAAGCCTAGATCTTTCTTGGGGCTTGTACAGAAGTGAGAACAGTGGGCTTCCAATTGGTCAGAAAGCAAACTAAATTCTTAAGACACAAAAATACCTGACAGGGAAGCTAGAGAGGTAGCTAAACAGTTAAAAACACTTGGTGTTCTTTCAGAGAACCCAGGTTTTTGTTCCAAGCACCTATATGGTGGCTCAGAAACCATCTATAACTCCAGTTCCAAGAGATAGGATAGATAGATGATGGATAGGTGCCCTCCTCTGATGTTCAACTGCAAGAGTTATGTGATACACAAACATACATGAAGAAAACAATAATCATATGAGCAAATAAAATTAAGTAAAAAAAATAAATCAATGTAAGTAATAAACAAGAATTATATTAACAAGGAAAAATTATTACCAACAGCTCTATATTACCATCAACATAGTTCAAATATCAGTCTTCAAAAACAAAATGATCACAAACTACCAACACAAATGAAATCCAACACTTTGAAAGGAATACAACAAAATTCAGCATGTATAACAGAATTGTCGCACTGGCCATAACTCAATTGAGAATTTACTAACACTCAAGAAACCAAGTCAGTCTGAACCACAATTCTATTAGGTCATGGAGATTGTGTGTGTGTGTGTGTGTGTGTGTGTGTGTGTATGTGTGTATGTGTTTGTGTGTAAGTTTGTATGTGTGTTAGGGCTTCTATTGCTGTAAAGAGAGATTCTATGACCACATCAACTCATGTAAAACAAAAGGTTGAGTCAGGGAGCTGGCTTACAGTTCAGAGGTTTAGTCCTTAGTCATTGTGGTGGTTTAAATATGGGTGGCATAGGGAATGACATTATTAGGAGAAATGGCCTTATTGGAATTGGTTTGGCCTTGTTAGAGGAAGTGTGTCACTGTGGTGGTAGGCTTGAGAACCTTCCTCCTAGGTATCTGGAAGCCAGTCATCTCCTGCTTGCCTTTAGAACAAGATGCAGAAATCTTGGCTCCTCCAGGGCCATGCCTTCCTGGATGCTGCCATTCTTCATGATAATGGACTGAATCTCAAAACCAGTAACCCAACCCCAATAAGAGTTGCCTTGGTCATGATGTCTATTTACAGCAATGGAAACCCTTAATGAGACAGAAGTTGGTACCAGGGATGT
>JADRCD010105009.1:0-12959 GCA_019843815.1 Montemys delectorum | reverse complement strand
CAAATCTAAATGGGAAGCAGGGCATCAAACTTCAATACCCACCAACCGGGCAAGAGCATGCGCAGGTGACAGCTCAATCATCCTCTCACCAGAGAAACTATTCAGAGAAACTCCAGAAAACCAAAGGCTGAGGAGCCTAGGCAGGAAAGCTGGGCACCACAGCCCTTGGGCAGACCCAAAATTTGTTTACACTGTGCTATCTACCAGGAAACAGCCTGCGAGGGATGCTCCCTGTTGACAAACATGCACAGGTTCCTCCTGAGCAATCTCTGCTAGGTTGAAGACACAGAACCCATCTCTGGTGGTCCCGGCACTGAGAACTTTGTCTATCCACAATCAAGGATGATGAAGACCCAAGCGTCCTGCTGGCTTCCCCAACAACCAATGGCAGGCTGGCTCCAGGTCTTCTACTCTCTGTTGTGGAGTCCTTGACTCTTCAGCAGGATTCAAACCCAAGATGGTCCTTGGGATCAAAGATATCCTTCCAGAATGCTCTTCTGAGCCTTCATGCCTCGCACTAACTACCCTTCAAAAGTTTAGCCCTTTCAGCCAAGGTTGATTCCACATTGCCCTCCAATAAAGCCCTGTGCCTGCTAACCCTCCCCTGTTCTCCTCTGGCTGCCTTGGAAGTACCAGGGTAGGGTGGGGATGGGAGAGGAAAAGTGAGGTCTCTTTCACTCCAGTCTTGCTCTCAAATTGTATACATGCTTAGGAGAATAAATATTTGAAGAGCAAGGTCTCAGGAAGTCGGGGCAAGCTGGGGACATAGATCTAGCTGGGTCCACTCCAGCGCATGCATGAGAGTAAGGAAGGATAGCCAGGAGGAAGTGGCCTGTGAAGCTGACTGGGTGAATACAGGGGCATCGGGAGATCACAGCCACAGGCACAGGGGTGTGTAATATAGCCACAGTCTCTTCTGTCCTCAGTGGGCTTGGCTCGCCTTCCACCCACTCAAGTTACTAGTATTCTTCTCCTGTGACCACCTCCCTAGTCCTTTCCTCTTCCCCAGATCCTTCCCGGGGCTAGGTATCCTGAGTATACCTTCTACTCTGGCCATCCCTCAGCTGCACACAAACACTTTGACTCACAGCCCAGGCATCCCAACTCTGTCCAACCCAGGCGTGGGAGGGAAAGGATAGGTATCCACAGGTTGGGCAGCTCCCAGGTACCTTGGGCCTGGTATGATCTCCTGCTTGCAAATTCTTACTTGTCATATCACAAGGTCTCAAAGACTCCAAACTCCAAGGATTGTCAAAAAGAATGATCTGACACTGAGCAATGCCATGCTGTTTTTCTGTGACCTCTCCTGTGGATATTCTGACAAAATCTCACACACACACACACACACACACACACACACACACCACACTCCCCTCAGAACTCCCCACAGGCCTACCAATACAACAGGTCAGACTCTGAGAAGAGTCCTATTAGTTAAGGCCCTGATCTGGTGACCTCTGTCACCCACAAGAAAGTCCAATAACGACCCGCTCAGCATCAGTATCAATTAATCTTTGTAGCCACAGTGGTCAAAGATCAGAACTGTTCTGCATACTGAGTAGAAAGGACAACACAGCCTTAACATGGGGCCCCAGAGGCCACTCTTTACGATAGAAAGCATTTCATAAAGATCGCTGGACAATCAGAAACCACTTCGGTTCTCTGGCTCTAACGTACTTACTCGTGTTTCTTCAGAATGTTTCTAAAATACCCCAGTCCTCTTCTTTCAGATTCTGGAATATTGTGATTTGAAACAATTCGGTGTGGTGGTCACAGCTTTGTGGTAAGCACTGTGTTGAATGAAGACTGTCACAGAGCCCACCTAAGGAACATCTGCACTGGCTTACCCGAAGCACTTGTTACTCAGGGACGCTCAATCTCTTGGAACCTTTCACTCTTCCTCTGCACGGCAGGTAGCAGCTTCACTCCACAGAGCATACAGCTACTAAGTACTGAGAGACCTTACAAGTCTACCTGTCTGCGGCACCTCCATGATCCTCTCTATCTACTCTACCCTGCCCATAGCAGTAGACGGCGTACCTACAGATTCAATCAACTTCAGAACACGTGTAGGCTTCTTTCTCATAGCCACTCCCTAAACACTGAGGAGTGCTATTGACGTGGCACTTATATTGTATTAGCCGGTGGGATGAGCAATCTAGAAATTATTTGAAATGTGCGTACGTTGTATGCAAGCAGTTAACTATTTTATAAGGAATCGGAACATCTTCAGAGGTCCGTATCCATGCAAGCCCTAGAGCTAATCATACATACACGCTGATAAGCAACCAGGCAAGTGATACTATTTAATAATTAACTTACAAGCACAAGCTTCTTGATGCTCAAAGCCGCTGTTAGTTGGTGACGGCCACGGAAAGGTCTGCGTGGTCTTCTTGTGGCCTGGGTAAAGAGTCTGCAAACCTTGCCCTAATCTTATTTCCTTACATTTGCACAAAGATATATCTGCACCCTCAACTGGATGCTAGGATGATGGGGCCAGGGATCAGGGAAAAAGCCGAGTCCTTAAGCGAAAGGCAGGTACCTAAGCCAAGCGTGTAGCACGTGCCTGCAAGTCCAGCCCTTGGAAGGCTGAGGAAGAACAATGCCTGCTGGGTGAGTCAACTCTTAAAGGACAGTCAGGTTCCACTCTCCTCCCAATGTGCTAGGCACAGACAAGGGGAGACCCCAAAGTTCCTCTTCAGTTCAACAATCAGAGTACTCGAGCGTCCCCAAGAGAAATGGAAGTCCCACTTTGGTCCATCCCAGCTTAGTGGGACTATGTAGGCTAATGCCATGATCTCCCTCCGAGCTGAGCATGATTCTGGGGTCCCAACACTGTCAAGGCATGAACAAAAAAGCAAGGAAAGGTGAGCAGATATGGGCCGCAACGAACACACAACTGAGGTACGATGCTGAATGACAGTATGGATGAAGACCTGATCCAGTTCTCAGTCCACAGCATAACAAAGAAAATCCGAGAAAGAATACAGTCACGGATACAACAGAGATCCATCCCCAGGGCCTCTGCTGGGGAAGCTTGGGGGCACAATTCCACCTTTCCCTGGTCAGACACAAGTGCCCACTGTAAGAAAACAAACACTGGTGCTATTTGTGCAACTTCTTAAGGAAGCTTCCCCGGTATTCACAAGCCCAGTCACTGGTCACAAAGCCAGCAACCATAAAGACAAAGTACAAGTGGCTGTGGTTTGCCCAGGCAGGGCAGCAAGATGGAGCATGCCAGATGGAAAGATGTTTACAAGCCCTGGACCAAGTGCTGAGCAGGGGAGGGGGCAAGCTGGCTCAGGCCCCAGGCTCCCTGCCAGGTTCCTGGCGGGGCCTGCAGCAGCAGCGTGAATTCCTGAGCAGGTTACATAAGCTACAGGCAGCCTCCCCAGGGAAGGGCCTTGCACCTGACCACGGGGTACTTTGAAGCAGGATCACAAAATCTGACCTTCTGTGAAAAGTGCTTTGTAAAAACAGGAGCTGTCCACTAAGAAAGGTCAGGGGGATGGCCCAAAGCAGATATATCAATGTCAGCTTTGCTGTCTCCAGTCACATCGCCATCTGCTGGTCACCAGACAAAAGATCTAATAGAGAGTTCTGTTTCCCAGGAGTTTCCTGTCACTTACTGCTGATACCTGGCCATTCCTTCTTCTGACCCTGCTCTTTGCTATCTCTGCTACCTGTCTCAGTGCAGAAAAAGCAGCAGGTCTGCACACAAGGTAACAATCACTGAAATGAAGGAGGATTGTGATTGGCTTAAGGGGACAAGGTGCCTCTTAGAAAATGAAGGATGGTAGCATTTCACCGTTACAACCCAAGGGCAGCTAGCTCACAGAGAAGACCAGTGACAACGCAGACTCTGGGAGACATACTTCCTGCCCTTGCGAGGTCCTTTCCAAGTCACAGTGGCTGCAAGATCCCTTGTGAGAAATGTAACCAGCAGCATACCTGAGCCTAACACATCTCCCCACCTGCAGCCTTCGGGCTTGTACACTACAAACACAGCACAACACGGGCAGAGGTAAAAGACAGCACCAAAGGGAGACCCTCGGGGCCTGGCTTGTGCTTTGAAGGTCTATTTGGTTCCTTTTAGCTGGGCAAGTCTGTAGAGGAGGAATGTGGGGTAAGTCCAGAGTTGCCAAAGCCCAGGACACAGGATGGCTCAGCTCACTCACTGTCACGGGAGCACTGCCAGCCCAGAACATGTTCTAGCATCTTCTCTTTCCTAAACTCTTGAGGTGGGACCAGCAGCATGGGACTTCTGAGCTATGGCACAAGGCAGGCTCCATAGACTAGGATCTGAAAGTCGACTGGGACTCCTGATCTTGCACCCTCTGGGCTGAGCACAGTCACAATCTATGCCGTAGTCATTTGCACCTGACTAGGGAAAAGGGTCTTTGCTACTGTAACTGGACTTCAGCTCCTCTTTGTGCACACACCAGCCTGTCACCTGTGCTAGCTACCTGCCTGCCCATTCAGCTAATCCAGCACTTGAGTCTAAGCTCTGAGAGCAGGCCCTGAGCATGTCTCTATTAAACTCCTATACCAGCTAGTTTAGGACAAAGGCTAAGGAACTTGATCACCAGTGATGGCCAGCGAAAAACCCCAGCAAAGGTGTCCAGTCACCAACAGCCGACTGTGAACCACACCACACAGTCTAGAATACGTTCACTGTGGGCTAACCGATGCCCACAAGTCCAAAGCTCCAGGACTTCAGAATGTGACTCTACTTGAGATGACATTTTTATGAAGGGCATTTAAATAGGGCCAACAGGGGTTGCTTGGATGAACTATAGCTGGCATTCTTGTAAAGAGGTTAAGGCTCAGGGAAATGATTCTGATAAGACCACCGACCTATGACATAGGTCAGAAAAGACCAACCTTGCTAATACCCTAACCTTAGACTTCGAGCCCCACAAGAGCAAGAGAACAGAAATTCTTTCACAAGCCGCCCAGTCTGGGGTGAGTGTCCTTTGATCTTGGCCATTTTGGCAGAGTACATGGACTAAAAGTGTTGTCAGATTTCTAACAGACAGCAGGTCAGCCTCATAGCAGTCATTTCTATGAACTGTGCAAGGAAAAATTACACTGTGATGGAAAAATACCCTTGTCAGCTGCCATGTCTCCCAAGTCCTATCTGATAATACTGCAGGAAAAAAAAAAAAAAAAGTGCAGAGCACACAAAAAAAAAGAAGTATAAACACAGGAAGTGTAAATCAAATCAGACCGCAGTCCTAAAATATTCCATGTGAGGAATGAAAACGGGTACAGGAAGGAAATCGGCTTATCGAAACCAAGTATCTCTGGTGGAAAGATCTAGAACTTCCTGTGTGCCAGCACTCCTAATGGAAATGAGTCACCCATGAGGAGCTAGCTGTCCTGTGGCATGTAGCTCACCTCCAGGGGCCCCCAAGCCTGAATCTCACACGTTATGCACCACAGTTTCCCAGCCTAGCTGGCTTCTGTTTCCATAAGAGCACACACTTAAGACACTGCTCCATGTCACACCATGCCCACACATCCATGGGAAAACCATGCCCAGTTCTTACAGAGGTCTAACTGTAGCTTGTACGGAGCGGCACAAATGAGGAAAAGGAGGGAAGCAGCCTGGGGCAGGAGGGAGAGAGCTGGAACACCAGCTCAAAGGCAGCTGCCAGGCATCTGGGGAAGGCTTTGCTCCAAAGGGCCTTAGCAGGTCTATGAGGCAAGCACACAGATGTGGCACCAAGGCTCTCATGGGTGGGGAGGATCCCACCACTGAACTGAGCACTGGAGGAAAGCTGAGCATGCTCGAGTTTCCCTTTTCTGAGCCTGGATTAGACAGGAAGAGGTCCAGGAGGTTGAGAGGCCTAGTCAGTAGCAAACAGAAGATCCTGCAAGTAAGCAGAGAAGCTCCTGAGAGAACAGATGCCAGGCAGGGAAGCAGCCAGAGCCAAGTGGGGAGAGGTCAACCTGGATTGCGGGTTGAGTTTGTAGCCCCTAAACTCCATGGGGATAGTAGGAGACTATGGGAGCTCCCAGGCACGATGAGGTCAGGAGGCTAAGCCTTCTGAAAGCCATCAGACCCCTTCCCTGGAGGGGAAGTACACAGGGACATTCACACAAGAAACCAAGTCCCCACTAGATATGGAACCTGCCGGCCCTGGACGTCGGACTTCCAATCTGCAGAACCACGAGAAAGCAAGTCCCATTGCCTGAGCGTGCCCGTGAGTACCTGTGAGTGTCCGTAGAAGCGTCTGTGTGCATCCATAGAAACACACGTGAACACCATTTAAGTACCCCAGCGCAGCAGCAGTAGCCTAAACAGGTGAGGCCGGCCAGGGGAGCCAGCAAGAAAAAAGGGGCAGGGCCTATACTCCCAACTCCTCCAACCAGCACAGCCCTTCTTCTTGATACAAACTCAACACAAGCCTCACACTTAACTTCAACTACAACATACTTCCAAAAGGCATCCCGACCTGCCACGGCCCTGTTGGTCTGTTGGTCCCAGAAGCTCCCTCACTTCAGTTCTCAGTAGAGGCTGGCTCCTGGCCTCCATGACTGGCTGTGCTTCATGGTCAGTAGAATACCCAGGACAGGCTCATTGGCTCTTGGGACCACCCAAACACCCACTGCTACTCACTTTCTACTTCTAAAAACACTTTACATGAGGTTGCTTCTGGTTCTGAGGCAGCACTGCTCTCTGAGGTGCCTTGTGCTCCCAGGGGCTGCTGCTGTCCCTGCCTTGATCACTCCCTTTCAATGACTACAGAAACATGCGCAGGACTTCATGAGCTCTATGTGCCTATAAAGAGAGGCAGAAACACAAGTGCAGAAATGTCCTAGATGGAATCATGGCACTGATTCCCTCCCTGACTACTCAATGCCTCCACTACTCTTCAATGCAGAGCTATTGGTATCCTCAAATAAGGTTATTTTTGTTCCATTGGTATAAATACTATATATTGATACATATTTAAGGTTTTCATTAGCATGAATCTTTGTATATTGACATAAAGTTTAAGGTTTATTTTGTTACAATATATGTAAATTTCAACATTTGCATAGTTAATGCTTATGCAAGTCACTTAAAAATACAAGGTTTAGTCCCAGTCCTTTTAATAGCTGCTATTACAAACTGTTGAAAATAATTAAGTAATGCAAGTTAATAGTCAATAAAGCTCATAGTCATGTAAGATACTAGTCTAGATTTATCACAGAAATATACATCCTGAGTTAAACAGATAATAGTACCTGGAGACAGGCAACGTTTGTTAGATATGCTATAAATAGATATATGGTCTACAAAAGCCTCAGGGACTCACAGTATATGGCTTTTAAACATAATTTTATTATTTTTAAGATCTTTTGGATCATTAAGACATGTCAACTCCTGGCAGTACCCCCATTTGCCTTGGCAAAAAAATGATGAACGTCAAAAACTTCCATATGGAGTTGCTTCAATTGTGTGGCAAGCTAGCACTGGGCAAAGAAAATGCCCTAACTTCATCTCCAGACAAAATGCTATCCAAAGAGGACAAATAGATGCAGGAAGTTGACTGACAAGCTCTGCCAGTACAGAGTAAGCAAATCCTTCATCATTCCTGCTTCACGTAGGTCTGTCAGGTACTCTGAGCCAGAAGACTGAAGACAGATGCTTCAGTGTTATACAGAATATTGGGTACTGTCCAGGTGGTCAGCTGTCCGTCATTTCTACAATTTTTAGAAGCTGCGTTCCTGCACTCCTACATACTAGGATAGTATTTCTTCCTTCTCAAGTCTCAAAAGAGAGAGAAGAAGACACCATGAGGTAAGGGATCGTGAGAATTGGCCATGAGGGCTAGCTAGCTTGAGTAAAAGTGGGCCAGGAGGAACATGGCATGTCATATCTCGGGGTTACTGACAGGGAAGTAGACAAAATCGCCAGAGGATTGATACTTGCCCAGCTCTAGTGCTGTCTAAGGCTTATTATAAATATAAAGGTTTTGTTTCTTTTATCTGGGAAATGAACAATTGGAAGTGTGGTAGAAGCCCCCAATTGAGATTAATTATTGACACAACCTCCCTTACCCCAGTGCTGACCATCACCCCACAACTGACACTTAAGAGGATCCCCACCTGGCACCAAATGGGCTTGCAAGTCCAATTGGAAACTAAATTTCTGCGAAGGTTCAAATATCATCAGTTTAAACTTCCTGCAAAGGGACAGAACAGTACAGTCCCTCAGGTTAGTGGCTTAAATAATAGTCTGCTTATAAATGTAACTCAATAGCCATGGGTCACTGGCAGGTGATAAGAACTGCCTCCAGGTGGCTCTGGATGCTACCCACATCGTCATTCACCCAGCCAACTGGTCCAGGGCAGCAATCCAAAGGAACGCTTTCCTGAGCTAAAGCAACAGCCAGCTCCACAAGGATGCACAGAGCCAGGAACAAGCCAAGTCCAGGCATGCCTACCAGTAAACATCTCCCTCACTCATGGTGGCAGAGCTCCATTCGTTCCCTGTGCCGCCTGATTTCTTTCTGAACCACCTCAGTGACCAAGAGTTACCTCCCAGACACAGACTCTCTAAACAGCTCCACATCTGCACAGATCCATTTCCCAGTGGCCACAGTGCATACGATGTTTTACTAGGGCCTGTGTTCCGCCTGCTACAGGGCAAGGCAGAGGTGCCTAACCAGAGGCACCTCTAGACAGTGACAAGGCTTGAAATGCTTCAGGATGGCACGATGTGGTCCATCCTCCATCCTGTCCCTCTACCTCTCCCCACATCCCAGTGTCAGGCACTCTCCTGGGATACTGATGTGAGGTTGCTCCTCTCATGTTCATAAAACTTAAGCGTGGTCCTCACTAGGCAGAGGCCACAGCTCCCCAAAAGAGAAAAGGACCAGGTATGTCCCTTTCCAGCATGATGAGCTTCCTCACGTAGACACACATACTAGGGAAGGCCCCACGAGGAAGTGCAAGGCCAAGCCACCATGGCCTTCCTGAGCTGCGGAGGTATGTCCACCTTAGGCTCCTTTGGCCTATGCAGCATCTTCAGCTTCCCTTCTCCTATACAGTCTATGTTCCCAGGAGGCATCTCCAAGACAAAGAAACCACTCTCTACCTCTCTCCTTCTTGTGTGCACTGCTAAGACTAGAAACTCAGAAACCAAACAACGATTAAGAAAAAACAACAACAAAATGAAGCTCAAGACACTTGAGTAAAAAAGAGGGGCAAAAAGAGAGGGGAACGGAGAGAGGGAAGGAGAAAAATGGAGAAGGGAGGTGGGTATTCGAGGAAAGACAAGAGGTGAGAAGACGGAGGGAGGGAGGCAGCTGGAGGAGAGACGAGTCACCTCTCAGCGGACCAAGCTTCTAGACTGTTCCCGCTCTCCAGCCGTAGAAGACTCGGAAGCCACCAGCCCATGAACAGAAAGCTCAGGTGGAGGCTTAGCACTGGTTTTCCAGAGAAGAGGAGATAGGGAGCTGCACACCCAACCTCCAGTCAGCTTCCTCATCTCAGGCTTTCCCCCACCTCCCACAGCTCCTAGAGAGGTCTGGGCGGCAGTCGACCTGTCCTGGAAAACAGGGAGGTGCCCACTCTGGGTGAGCTACTTACAATAAAACATGCATTCCTAAATCACCCCTCATCTCAACAAAGTAGGTCTGCCAAGACCACAAAACAGATCGAAACAACAGATCGTATCTAAATTATTCGGCACGTGTCAGAAGCTGTGTGCATGCCTTGCAGGCTTTTTAACAAATCCTTTCCTAAAATTACTTTACACATTATAGATTCTTTTGTAGTCAAGACAGGCAGGAGGTGGAAAAAGTAATGTTTAATCTCCTCCAAGAACAAAATTATCTGGAGAAATCACTGTTTTGATCATTATAATCACGCTGTAACAACACCAGTCATACACTATACAGTCTGGCTCTCGATACTACGCTCTGGGAGGCCTGGGATCACAAAGGAGGTCAGGCGATGATGGGATGCTCAGAGGGCTGTGGCTGAGTAGGGACTTTGTTCAGGCAATGATGGGATGCTCAGAGGGCTGTGGCTGAGTAGGGACTTTTTGTTCTGCACAGACCCAGGAGCTCTGTTATAAAAGATGATCAAGGACAAAGATCTGTCACTGTAATTAAAATACTTTTACTCACAAATTAAAGCCCTGAGAATCATGCTGTTTTCCATTCTCCTGTTGGTTCTTTCCTCTTTTGAGGAGGAGGTTGTAAACTGGATGATTTTGTTCCGAGGCAAAATCAATTTGTCTTCCACATCACTCTGGCTGATACAACGGTTCTAACCTGTGGGTACTCACCATGATGTCGCCCTTCAGCAGCTGGGCCGGCTCGATGGCAATGCGGATCCTGCTGGGGTTTTCAGGGCCTACATTGCTTCGAATGAACAAGAGAACAGCTCATTATACAGTTCCGCGATTTCATTGGTCATCACACATCACAAGCTAAGAAAATGACTAGATTTTACACAAATAGCCCAGAACTCAGGGGCTTTACCTTGTGGAAATTAGTCAAAAGGTTTGAGAAAGCTCCGAGCTGGGGTGAATTATTCTGGCACCAACAGAGCCCTAGACAGGAACAGTCATGCTCAGGGCTGCCTCAGCCAGGAGAAGGTACCAAACTGGGGATGGCCCCTGCTTCTGTGACAATTGGAGGATACAATTTCCACAGTGTCATCCTTGCATGGAAGAAAGCATGGGGGGATCGGGGGCGGGGGGAGAGGTATTTGAGCCCAGAAAAGAAATAATGAGTCTTTCTAGGTGCCAGGATATCTACCGTCTTTCTCCTTTTCTGTTACTGTAAACAAAGTGCCATCTACATCCTTGCAAACCAAACTCAGGAAGCCAAACAACTTCTGAGGCTACCTGAAACACTGAGGGAAGTAAAAATCATGGCTGACTTCACCCGAGTGCTTTCCAGGAGACCAGCTTCCAAACAGTAATGGCACCCCTCTGCCCTGGAGGCTCCACCGTTCAGCCCCCACTGGAGGCAACTAGAGATGCGGGGACCATGCGCCTCTCGGAGCAGCAGCTTAGGGACCTTGGCATGACTGGCCCCACTGCTCCACTTCTTCTTGTGGGAGGGACAACCCATTTCACAATCCACCCTAAACACACAGCGCAAGCCAGGCACTTACTAGATCCCAGATGTGTACACCGGCTGCATGGCTTGGTAGAGCTTCAGAAAGGGCCGGCAAGCTGAAAGAGAGGCACATGCCAAGGAAAGACAGGATCGTGAACACACGCACAGATGTTTCACCAACAAAGTAACACGGCTGGACCTCCAACCAGAGGGTGGCTGCTCTAACGAGAGGGCCATGGGAGTGGGGTAGGGGTGGGGTTTAAAGACAACCTGCAGCTCTGTAAATTCATCTTACTCCTGACGATGCGGGGGGCGGGGGGGGCTAGAAGATACAGATACAATCAACTGATGATTGAGCACGTAGGTGGACGCAGTTAGGGAGCAGGAGATAGGCTCTGCCCCTGGACACATGCTATGAGCATCTGCATAAGGACAGGGGGCAAGGTCTCTGGCCATATGCTGTGAGTTTAACAGGGGAGTCAGGGAATATGCCACAGAGGAAGAAGGAAGGACCCTGAGTTAGGGGATGGTCTGCTGTGCTGGGTTATCTCAAAGCTATGGAAACCTTCGGAAGAAGCACACGGCTGAACCTCAGAGCTGCTGACTCAGAATGACCCTGGCCTAGCAGGAGTTCATGTCCTGGCTACAGGGCTATTTGTAATCCCTTCAAAACTGCCTGTCCCTCCTGAGATTGATGGTTTAATCCCACCTCACAAAGCTGGGGCTCTGCCGACACATTAGAACCATAGGTACAGAACCTAGTTACCGCAGGAGGAAAAGGCTGCCTGTTTAGGGCTCTCTCTAGTCTGGGCTGGGAAGTCTCTCACCTCCTCCAGTGTCAAAGCTGGGGGCACCGTGCAGGATGACGAAGTGCAGGAACAGAGGGGAGGTGTTCATCTTCATGGCTCCAGACAGTAGCCCACTGAGAAACTGCACATACCTGCAGGAGACAGTGGCTAAGACTCCACAGCCAATTCACAGCGGCTGCGTCTTCAGTGGCAGGCAGTACAGAGTGGAAACTGTGTCTGGAGACCCTGGGGACACCCTGTCCCACTGTGTACAGAAAACAATTATAATCCTATGCATGGCGTGGAAAGCCACCGCCTTGCCAAAGCTCCACCCACAGCCCTGAGAATTGCTGACAGTATTATTTGTGTGTAAGGATCTCTTTCACACGGAGGCTCACGCCTTGGAGGTCTCCTCACCTGTTCCCAACCCTGTCACCAGTAAGGCCAGCACCGCAGACAGAGTGACATGGCACATGCCCAGCAGCTCATTCCACACACTTGAGCCATGACGAGCAGCTGGTATCAATGGCCCCTAAACTCTTGTTCTCCCTACACACACACACACACACACACACACACACACACACACACACACACCTCCAGAGTGGTCTCATCTCAGCTGATAAGGTTCACCCATGGCCACCTGAAGTCCTGAAGATGTGACTTTTGCCATATGAATTCCAGGCACTGACCTCCAGGCATCCAAGCTGACTGTCACACCCCTCCACATACATTGTCAGTCAAGAGAGAAGTTTCTATACTGTGTGTGATCAAAGGTTCCTCATAAGGCATGACATGGTAGCAATGACCAGAATGTGAGCTGTACCCTTGTCACAGCCTGATGCTCCCCTGGCCTCCACCATTCCTTCCTCTGCCGTGCCTGGCAATCCTGTACCTGCTCCCATGGAAGCCCAGAGGTAGCCAATGCCCTAAGGCCTCTGACAGCAGTTCCACTACAATCAATCCTCACTAGAGCCTTCAAGATACCTCTTGGAATCTGTCTGCTTTCTTGCCTTTCTCCAACAAAGTACTACACTCATTGCAAGAGTGAAGAAACTACCTGCTAAGAACGACCCACAAACCACAAGAAACTCAAGAAGAA
>JADRCD010105008.1:2849-15261 GCA_019843815.1 Montemys delectorum | reverse complement strand
TTGTCCTTCCTTCAGTCTCTGCTCCATAGTTAGTCTCTACAACTCCTTCCATGGGTATTTTGTTACCCCTTTTAAGAAGGAACGAAGTATCCACACTTTGGTCTTCCTTTTTCTTGAGTTTCTTATGGTTTGTGGATTGTACTTTGTGTATTCCGATCTTCTGGGCTAATATCCACTTATTAGAGAATTCATACCAAAACTGACTCTCATATCAGCTATTAGTGCCAGTGGTGTCTTGACTAGGGGTAGGAAGACTCTAAGCCTACCTCTTCAGTATATGATAGGGTTTAGCCTGTTTTAGTGTGTACAGACCTTGTGCATGCTGTGACAACAGCTGTGGTCCACTTGTAGTTATCCACTACTTCTGACTTTCACACACTTTTTGCCCCTTCTTCCTCAGTGATCTTTAAGCCTTGGGAAAAGTGATATAGTAGAGATATTTCATTTAGGACTTAGTATTCCACAGTCTTATTTTCTGCATCTTGACCCTTTGTAGTTATCTGTTAGTCACCATCTACTGTAAATGGAATCTTCTCAGATAAGGTAAGAGAGATGCATTAATATATGGATTCAATGAGAACTTTCTAGAAGTTACTTTAATACTACATCCATTTAGCAGAATATTAGTAGTAGATTCTCCCCTAGCACCTAGGACCTTTCTAGCCACAGGTTCTTGCAAGACATATCTCAACACAAGAAAGCAATATAGAGCAAGGCCACAGTCACATCAAGAAGTTTGTCTGATAGGGGTTGCATGAGGTACTAATGATTTATCCAATCTGTGACTAATTGATTCTCACAAAATACTTCCGTTGGTTTCTTTTCTCAAACTTTAATATCCACAGTTAATTTGTAATTATCATTCAGTCATGAGTTGATGAATGAAATTTCATCCTAATTTCTATCCTGTAGGTTTTAACCTGAGAGTACTATACTTAAATTGTTTCACACCCCAGGCAGGATATGTTCATTTAACTGAATTAATCCCTCAGCGTTTTCACTAAACCAACTGTGGTTAAAGCATGTCTTGAATTCATGGTGTTTATGTTTCACTCTTGTTGATTCACTTTTAAAACTCCTAGGTTTATAATCATTTATAGTTTCCTTTGTCTCTCCCTGTGCTTTAATTAGAATTCATACTAACTTTTTGAATGTAAAATGCCTTGTGTGCTTATTTTGTATGCACGTTATATTTTATGATAAAGTGTTGTCTTAAAATATTTTACTCACTTGATTTACAGAGGACCAACACATTATTAGAAGTTAAGATATAAGCTTATGTAAATCATAAGGGTTGTTATCTGAATGTTTGGGGCATAATATTACTTGATGATTCTCAGTTGAAACAAATGAAATTACCCTCATTTTATGTAGCCACCCACAATTCATATGCCAAATTACATTTGATTTCTATTATAGATGAATTTTGGATAGTCTATTTTATAGGAAAACCAAAGGGAACTGGGTTCAGGTCAGAGCAGGCCGTGTGGGCAGAACATGACTGCCCCTTACCTGCATACCTCCTTGCCATACCACCACAAAATTCACTTTATGGGACTTTTCATTTCTTTTTCTTGGCAAAATTCCTTACAATGCAATCACTTAGATTACTTTTCTGTTGGTGTAATCGGACATCCGGACGGAACCAACTTAAAGGAGAAAGAGCTTCTTTTGGCATATAGTCTCAGGGATAAACTCTATCACCTTGCTTAGAGAAAGCATGGCAACAGAAATGTGAAGCTTTCCTGATAGTCAGGAAGTATAGTGGTCTTTTTCTATCCCCACATTTTAGAGGCAGGAAGTAGGGCTAGGCTATGAAACCTCAAACGTTGCCTTCCTTAGCATACTTTCTCTAGCCTGTAAGGCTCCACATCTAGAAGGTTCCACAACCTTCTCTAACCATACTGCCAAGTGGGAACCAAGTGTGGAAATTCTTGAATCTGTTGAGGATGTTTTTTATTCAAAAATATGATTTACACAAAATATTAAGTTGTTGAATTTTCATCCAGGTACTATTTATGGAGCCCCTATAATGTACTGGCACTGTGATTTGAATACATACCATTAATGAAACGCACACCCCCTTTGGCACTTTAAGATAGTGCAGGCTTTTATGTGGGGAAAAACCTGCCGGGCAGTCACAAGCTGAGGGAGTTAAATGGAGTCAAAACATAATGGCCAGCCATTATCCAGGATCTGCAGTGGTGTGTCTGGCAGGAATCTAGGCTTTAGTTCTAGAATACTAATTACTTTGGTTTCAGCAAATTATAACCAAAATGGAAGGATTTTTCAAATGGTGTGTTCATGGCAAATATGGACATGTTTCTATAGTCAGGTAGAGAGAGAAGAGAGTGCAACAGTTTTTGTACCTATCCCTGCTGGACAATGTCAGCATCCTCATCCAAAAGATCTTGAAGCAATTTTTGGTATCAGAAAATATGGAGGGAATGTTGTGATGGCAGAGTCCTCTCTCTGTGGTCTCTTAGTCTGTTGATATATTCTAGCTGTGAAATGCTCTCTCCTTACAATATGACACCCTAAAATCATATACGAGATGAACATGAAGTCAGTTTAACTGCTTCTAGTTGCCATTGGGAACATAGATAGGTTTAGAATTTCCCCTCTTGCTGACCTTCAGACATTTGAGGGTATTCATGGGATCCAGGTAGGTAAAGTTAGACTATTTCAGAACCCTGAGTGTGGATCAGCTGTGACTGATGGTAGGTAAAATTAAGTCAGCAGTTGCATACACACAAGCTCTGGACATTAATAGCATCACTACAAGATTGTTATATATTTAACCCATTTATCTCTATGGTAAAGATCCAGAGATTCAGTTATAGAACTGTTGGCCAATTGAATGGTGGTGTTCAGTGTGGTCTTAGTGTGTTTTTGTGGAACTTGTGTAAAAGAGAAACTAGCAGGATTATCAAAAATATATAAGTTGATAGGATGTTCTTGCTTAGGAAAAGCATGTGAGTTCTTTAATTTAATTACACCTGGACTTGCTGTGATTTTTTTAAATTGATTTATTTTTTACACTCCATATTCCATTCCCCACCCCACCCCCATCCCACACTTCCTCCCCACCTCTCCTGTCTCCACATGGATACCCCCACTCCCCACCCCACCTGACCTCTAAACTCCACAGGGCCTCCAGTCTCTTGAGGGTTAGGTGCATCATCTCTGAATGAACACAGACCCGGATGTCCTTTACTGTATGTGTGTTGGGGGCCTCATATCAGCTGTTGTATGCTATCTGTTTGGTGGTCCAGTGTTTGAGAGATCTCAGGGGTCCAGGTTAATTAAGACTGCTAGTCTCCCTACAGGATCGCCCTTCTCCTCAGCTTCTTTCAGCCTTCCGTAATTCAACAACAGGGATCAGCTGCTTCTGTACATTGCTTGGGTGCAATTATCTGCATCTGACTTTTTCAGCTGCTTGTTGGATCTTTTGAAGGGCAGTCATCATAGGTCCCTTTTTGTGAGCGCTCCATAGCCTCAGTAATAGTGTCAGGCCTTGGGGCCTCCGCTTGAGCTGGATCCCACTTTGGGCCTGTCGCTGGACCTTCTTTTCCTCAGGCTCCTCTCCATTTCCATCCCTGTAATTCTTTCAGACAGGAACAATTATGGGTCAAAGATGTGACTGTGGGATGGCAACCCAATCAGTCACTTGATGCCTTGTCTTCCTGCTGGAGATGGGCTCTATAAGTTCCCTCTCCCTACTGTCAGGCATTTCATCTAAGAAGGTTCCTCTCTTTGATTCCTGAGAGTCTCTTACCTCCCAGGTCTCTGGTGCATTCTGGAGGGTCACCCCCAACCTCCTATTTCCTGAGGTTGCCCGTTTCTGTTCTTTCTTCTGGCTCTCAGAGCTTCAATTCTTTTCCCTCACCCAATACCAGATCAGGTTCCCTCCCCGCCTCACACCCCTCCCCCATCCACTTTCCCTCCCAGTTCCCTCCCTTCATCCCCACTTGTGATTGCTTTCTTCTCTCAACTAAGTGGGACTGGGGCGTCCTCACTTGGGCACTTCAGCTTCTTGACTGTGGACTGTATCTTGGGTATTCTGTACTTTTTTTTTTTTTTTTTTTTTGGCTTATGTCCACTTATTAGTGAGTACATACTATCCCACATTCTTTTGGGTCTGAGTTACCTCACTCAGGATGATATTTTCTAGTTCCATCCATTTGCCTGCAAAACTCAGGATGTCCTCATTCTTAATAGCTGAGTAGTATTCCATTGTGTAAATGAACCACACATCCATTGTGTATCCATTCTTCTGTCATGGGACATCTAGGTTGTTTCCAGCTTCTGGCTATCACAAATAAGGCCACTATAAACATAGTGGAACACGTGCCCCTGTGGCATGGTGGAGCATCTTTTGGATATATTCCCAAGAGTGTTATAGCTGGGTCTTCAGGTAGATCTATTTCCAGGTTTCTGAGGAACCTCCAGATTGATTTCCAGAGTGATGGTACCAGTTTGCAATCCCACCATACTTGCTGTGATTATTAACCAACCAGCATGTCATTGCCCCATATGTAATGTTTGCTTTATATCATTATCAATTATTTAACTTTTATTATACTTCCCCACTGGAGGTTTAAGATCATGCAGGTGGTCAAAATCATTCTATTTACTGTCAAGGCCAGTTGAGGGTCAAATTTGTAGGGATCAAATCTTTCTTTGAGCAGTGCTAGTTTAGTTAGATCCCCTGGGTGGTTAGCATGTAACTAATTTGTTGAAACAGGTGTTTTACCTTTAAAAACACAACGTTTTAAAAATTATACAAATTTTACAAGTGTGAAATTTAATGATATGTGGAAATAGTAAAAGTAAGTTTTAATATTGTTTGCATCCTAACAATTGCCTTTGAAGTAGATGCCCTGAATCTTCACTTAAAATGATCAGACAGATATAATTAGTAGGTCTTGATTTCTCTCCTCTGGAGGGATTGCAAAAAGGGACATTTCATATATATTAAAATGTCATCAAGTCAAATTTTCTTGTGATATAAAAATGCAAAATTCTCATGCTGTAGTATGTATAGTGGTGATTATGATTTTGTAACAATCTGTTTTGTACATGTGAAAATTGGAGCTATAAGAGAGTAACTTAATATAATTCACAATATACTTACTTTTGCATTATTGTCTCTCAATGAATAAGCCTGTGTTGAACTTAGACTAGAAAATCTAGAGAGAATTGACATCCCGATTATCTATACCTGGTGTGAAAACAATTTGTTCTGAGATATTCCTTCACACGCCTCAAGTTATAGAAGATAGTGTTTGAGGATAGCAACTTGTGTTTTTATTGTAATAGAGCAGTTACTCTGTTTATTATCATGGGACCAATACAAGGTAAGAATGCAGTGAAGTGTGTGGAACTGAATTTTTCTTTTATGGTGTGCTTGATTGTAGAAAAAGTTGTTACTCTTCTGGCTTCCTGTTTAGAAAGTGAGAGTCAAAATGCACAGAGGATTGGAGCGGCTTCACTTTGGGCTCTAACTTACAATTACCAAAAGGTTAGTTTTTAAAATCATTGGTGAAATGGAGGGAGGGGAGTTTGGGCAGTTAAATAATTAAGGCTTTTAGAATGGATCCAAAAGTATCAAAGGAATACCAGCCAAAGATACAAATGAAGTCATAGACCCAAGTTCTCTTTGTTAATTCATGTGATCAATAATCTATCAGTTAATATTCTTTTCATTTAATTATTTAACCAAGATTGTAATCAAAAAGTTACCTCTGTTTAAGTGAATTTCTCTATTAATTTCAATTAAATTTGCAGGTTCATTGTAATTTTAGTAAAATTATTTGTTTATATAGATGTATCCAGGAGTTATGCATCTTGATGGAAGCATGATTAGTAGTTTCATCTGTGCATATGACTTGCCCTCCACTTTGTACATATTATCACTTAATTTTATAATTAGCTCAGGCCCTTTAAGATTGAAGCACAGGGCTGCCCAGAGTGAATGTGAGCAACAATACACTGTGGCCACTCTTTCTCTGGCCTGAGGTCTTCTTTTATTGCAAACATTTCATTGCTAAGTGAAATGTGTAGGAGTATCTGGTGGTAACCCAGTAGACAAATGACAGATAGTACTAGGGCACACAGAGTTCCTGAAGTGACATATGTGAGGTAGCCACCCATGCCTATGTCACTCCTCCTCACCCTGGGCCAAGGAACTGCCATCCTTCTCAGATGAATTAGGAGAGAAAGAATAAGAGTGAACTGAGGGGAAGCTTCAGAAGGTGCAGTGGGCTTGACAAAATAGGCTGAACTGCAGTGTAACTGTTTATATTATGATATTTTTACTATTATTCTGTTTAGCACTGTAGCTAGTAATGGGCAGTCCTGCGTTATTTTCATCCTTAATATTTGGGAATAAATCTAACAGATTGTCTTACCTTTTCCAGGCAAAAGCAACTTTGAAAAATCCATCAATAAAAAGAAAAGTAGATGAAGCATATTCCATAGCAAAGAGAAGTAAGTTGGTTTTGTTTGGTTGTTTGGTTGGTTTTGTTTGCTACCAGCTGCTACTCTGCTATTGAGCATTCTTAGCTCGTAGGTGATAAGAATTGGGCCCAATTAGAATTGACCAAGAAAAGTTCTGTTTAACATTAGGAAGCTGAAGTCATCCAGGCCCAGATTTGATTGCCCTATAGTCAGGTTTCTTGTGATCTGCATTCATGATTGGGGGGATTTCTTTTCAGAGCATGTCAGTTGTTTTAAGGAAGCCAATTTTCAATAAACATTATGCTCCACACACTTTTCTCTCAAGATAGCAAAGTATGTCTTTCCTTCACTGTGGTAGATCTGTTGTTTGTTAGTGTTTGTTTCTGAAGAGGAAAAGTCTTTCATTTGTTTCCAGATGTTATCTGTCATTTCAGGAGGAAATGGAGGATTGGGTTGTGTTAAAATTTATGATTTTAGAGGGATGATATGTAAGAAACATTATGATATTCATTCTGGATTATAGCTAATTTATGTGAGATATAGAGATATGTTTAAATGTGCTTTTGATAAATCATTGAAAAGAAATGAATGGAAATTTGTAACATTTTAATTTTTTAAATGTAAAATGTTTTTATAATTCCAGTATATCAAGAGCATAAATAGCTTGCTAATAAATCTGTTTCATAGCTTCATGTAGGAGTGTCTGCCCATATGTGTAGCATTGCCTAATAAAGTGATATTTATAACTCTTATTTCCTCTATCAGCTATCTCAAACTCGGAAGAAGACCCTCTAAATTCCTACTATTTGAAATGCCTTGAAAATCTTGTACAACTGCTTAACTATTCCTGACCCACAAGATACTCTACTCCAAATGTGACCTCCATCCACAGGAGATCTGGATCAGCTTTGTTTAACAGCTGCTCCCTGAATGATGCTAACTCTGCAGTATCAGTGCCTGCCTTTCCTGTGAGACAGCAGCCGCCACACTGAAAGGAGTAGAACTGGTGACTTCCCAGGCTGTTCATTCCTGGAAGTCTTCCAGAAGTGAAGACTTGCTGACCCAAGATGCTGCAAAGACAGAATTCTAGCAATATAAACATTTTTATACTTTTCTATGCAATATATTTTGTAAAAATGTCTATTTGATAGTTATTTAATAAATAATATTTTTAGAAACTACACTTTTAAAAGTGTATTTTATTCTTTGAGAATTTCATACATGTATGCAATGTAGTTTGGTCTACTTTTGTCCCCCACTCCTGCAATTCTGCCTAGATTCTCCCTACACCCTATCACCATCCTAACTTCACCCCCTTTAAAAAAAAAAAAAAACATTAAGTCTAATTAGTGTCACTCAAATACATCGATATGAAGTTAGGAGCATGGACAATCTACCAAAGTCCATACCTCTAAATAAAGCTGACTCTAACGACCCTAGGAGCTATCAGCTGTTAATAGACTGTTAATAGTTCCTCAGCTAGCCCTGGGAGATTGTGTCCCCATGCCCCATCCATTCTAGACTATTGACTGGATTGACCTTGAACAGATAACCACAGCTACCATGAGTACAATGTTCCAGTCATGTCTAGAAGACACTTGTTTTGTCTCAGTCTTTCCTAACCTATGACTCTTTTTAATTGTTCTAGCTCCTCTTCTAGGATGTTCTCTCAAACCTGTTGGAAGAAGATATCCATTCTGTGGCTTGGCATTCCACCGACACTTATTCTCTGTACTTGACCTTTTGTTTCTCTGTATATTCTACCATCTACTGCACAGAGATGTTTCTCTAAGTGTTGTTGAAATTTTAATCCCAATATGGGATTTCTACCCTTCCTTTGATCATTCAGTTTCCAAATAAAAGACACGGAACTTTTATTATGTACAATAAGCCTTAAACATCACAAAAGCTGGGCAGATATCTGTAGTCCATGCTATTATATCTATATCCCAGACAATAATCCCAATATATAATTTTGTGTGTTTCATATGGGCTGCTCTTAACTCCAATTATCCAACCTACATGGCCATTATTTCATGACTCACCTAACCAATGGCAGCATCTTCCTCCATTCTCTGCCTTCTCCCTCTCCCTCAGGGTTCCCTGACCCCCAGCTCAGGAATTTTAAACCCTTCTATGCCTCTTCTGCCCAGCTGTTGGCTGTTGGCATCTTTATTTACCAATCAGAAGTAATTCAGGGACAAGGTCACTTTGTGTCACTTGGGTCTACTTGTGGATTCTCATCTCTGGGTCAACCAGGTCTTCAAGAACTAGTTTTAGCTTTAGAATATAAGTAGCATCAGGTCAACCCACTACATATAAAGTCTGAGAGCTATGTTAATGTATGAGCAGAGAGATACCTATTTAAAAGATCTTGATATCATCTCCATTTAGGAAAATCATAGTAGTGAGTTCTTCTCTAAGGCCTATGATCTTCACTGCCATGGGTTCTTTGCCAGATTTACCAGTCATTAATTTCCTTCTGTGGAATGTGGTAGCTAGTCTTGGTTGTCAACCTAACTACATCTGAAACTAACTAAAACCCAAATGGCTGGGTACACCTTTGAGGGACTTAATACTTTAGTTAATACTTAAGTATTTGAAGTAGGATGACCCACCTTTAATCTAGATTTTTCTAAGGTAGGAAAACAACCGTTAATCTGGGCCACATCTTCTGCTAGCAATCTAAGACCATGAAAGAAGGAAGCTATTGTCCTTTGCTGCTGGCAAATCAATTCCTTCACTGGCATTAGAAACTACTTCTTTGGGTTCCAGTATATACTAAAGACCATCTGAGACATCTAGCCCTGTGGACTAAACAACTACTGGATTCTCAGCCTTTCCACTGGTAGACAGCCATTGTTGGACTAGCTAGACCACAGCCTATAAGGCATTCTGATAAATTTCATTGTGATATATAGATATAAATATAGATACATAGATATAGATTCATTATGTCAGTTCCCCTAGAGAACCCTGAACAATACACAGAGCAAAGCAACTACAAAGCAGTTACCCCTATGATGATGTTCCTACTGCATCCACGGACATATCTTCTTATGGTCATTATTATAGGTCACTAGGTTCCTAGTAGGTAAGATTTCTGGTTATTTTTCTACTAAAGGAGCCTGTGTAGCACCTTCCAGTAGCCTGAAAACTAACCAGCATTGAATTTGCTTGCAGACTCTTCATCAGTTGGACATAAAAAGAAGGAATTTTGTCTTAGTTTCTTTTTTCCACCCTCCCCCACACCCACCCATGAAATCTATTCCTGTCCATACCAATCCTGACTTTTATACTTGTGTTTTATCCAGAGAATATATGAGGCTGAAATGCACTTGTGTAAATATCCTTGGTTTTAAAGCTTCCTTGTAGAATGTTTAGTGTCACTAACTTCTTTCTATGTGATTTAAAAATCATTTATAGTTTTCATCTTTCCAAGTTTAAAAAGGCTGTATGTATGATAATAAGTTTAAGCATATACTTGTGACTGTATAGATCATAGACTAGTTCAGTAGAACACTATAATCTTTTTAATTTATTAGTTTTATTTATTTACTTAGAGGCCTGGACTGACCTTAAACTCATAGTTCTCTTGCCTTAGGTTCCTGAATTAGGTGTCTTTTAGATTGTATCATCAAACCTAGCTGATATAACTCCTAATTAAGATGAAGTTTAGTGGATTTTAAATATATACTTTTACATTTTTTCTTTTACTTTGTGTACACATGCATGTACACCACAGCATTCATATGGATGTCAAAGGACAATTTAAAGCAGTAGTTTCTCTGTAAGTTAGAAATCCTGTAACCCAGAATTTTCTGAAATCTTCAGTTATTTGTGTTTGTATCAGGACCTCCAAAACCTGTGACCTCACATAGGCAACCTGTGGCTACATCACCATCCATATAAAAAGGAAGGACCCTCTGATCTCTCTCTCTTCCCACCTTCTCTTTCTGCCCACCACCACTTTGCCCTTTTCTCTCTCAATAAACCTCACATGGAACTGTTTGTCCTGGTGTGGTCTTTCTGGAGCCAAGGGATGACCACAACAATTTAAATAATTGAGCCAGAAGTATAGTTACAAAATAAGTCAAATATCAAAACAAGTTTGTGATATGTGAGAATTATTAGAGATATGCAACAGAATTTAACATGCTCTAAAACTTTAACCTTTTTGAACAAGGTCCCTTAAAAGCTTTCTGTTTTCAAATTAAGGATGTTCAACTTGGAAAATCTATGTAATTATTAGAAAGGAGAAAAACACCACCCACAACCACAAATTGTTATCTTTATGTTAAAGGCTGTCTTAATTACTTTTCTATCAGCTGTGAAAAGACACCATGACCAAGACAACTTGGAAAAGAAAACATTTAACTGGAGACTTGCTTACAATTTCAGAAGCTAAGTTCTCCACCATCGTGGTAGGTAGCACAGGAGCAGCAAGGATGCAGGCATTGGAGCAGTACCTGAGGACCATCTCATCTGCAAGTTGGAGGTGGGAAACAGGTAGGGAAATGAAGTGGCAGGGGAGGGGGCACTGACTCTGAGACTGGACCTAGGCTGGGATTTTGAAACCTCAAAGCCCACACCTAGGGACATACTTCCAACAAAGCCATACCTTCTAAACTCTCTACCAACATGGGATCAATCATTCAAATATATGAACTCATTCTCATTCAAATGAATACAGTGGTGAATAAATGGAGGCCCAAGAGTAATAATTTGCCCACTATTGATGAATGGGTAAGAATGAAGCCCAAGATACCTACCAGCACCCTTAAATTCTATTTTGCTCCTTAACCCCCAAGATGCACTACTGCTTTACCTCTACCTACCACTTCTGCAATTGAAAAGAATTTGTATTTGGATCTTGTGGATAATCACTATTTTTCTGTAGAAAAAAAGCTCTCTTCAAGAGAATTATCATTTTCTTTGGATTCATTGATTGACTTTCAACACACCTTAGTATGCTATGGGTGGTTGTTTCTTTGGAACAAGGGAGAATTGTGACTTTCTCCCCTAGAAGTCCCACTAGTTAGACTGTGAAGAGCAGATACTGAAGAAGGCTCATGTCCACAGTCCTGGGGTGGATGTTGCATTTCAAGCAAATATTAAGAACCTGTCTTGCATGACAGTGTGCATAGACAATGAATATACATAATGATGTCAGGAGCCATCTAGGACAAGCTAAGACTAGCAGGTAACCTTCCTGGAGGAGGCCTACCTTTTTGCAAGGCCTAACATGGTGAGTTCTGGAGGGAAGTTGAGCGATTTCATCTCAGGTGGGTTTCTTGCAGCTGATCTGCCTTTCCTATCACTCTTACATAGCCTAAGGAGTCTTGGGCATTACCCCACCTTATTGAGCCGATTTCCTGCAGATCAACATAAAGATGAACTTTCATGAATTAATGCTGTTTAGATGAATTACTGACTTTTATAGAGTTTCTGATTTGATTCAAATAATCTTAGGAACAAAGCTTTAATAGATGGTTTGAGTTGTTTTGCTGGAAAGATGTAAAATGATTAAAATCAAGAATACAATATGCCCACTCCTAAAAGTAAGTAAAGTCTGCATAATAAGAGCATACAATGAGTCTTCATATTACGCTAAAAGATACAGGCTTGGAACAGACACAAAACACAAAGAGGCTTTGTGGCCCAAGGATAAAGCCACAGGTGTGCACTATGGTAAGGCAAGGCCATGTGAGAACTGTGGCTTTGAACGTATAATGAGTGTATAGAGTGAAAGGCTGCCTTGAGCTTAAGATCAACATCCTTTTGTAACTCCTATTTTGTATAACAATTTATCTATTAGGTAATTTTCTAAGAACTCTTGTCTATAAAATGCTGAGAAAAGAGAACTAAAGATGATGATTTGGCTTGGGGGTCCCTGCACCACTCATCCATCCATCCATCCATCCATCCATCCATCCATCCATCCATCCAT
>JADRCD010105007.1:0-17336 GCA_019843815.1 Montemys delectorum | reverse complement strand
GGTATGCGCTCACTGATAAGTGGATATTAGCCCAGAAGCTTGGAATAACCAAGATTTTCTGGATGTTTTGTTCTGGGTTTTTTTTCCTCTTCCTGCTCTTCCTTCTCCTCTCCTACTTCCTCCTCCTCATTATTATTACTTATTATTTTTTAAATGAACATTTTGTTTAACTGAGCTATTAATTTCTTTTACTTTGCCTTCAAGACTTGAAAATCTCTCTTTAACTTCTGTCAGTCCACTGGAAAGGATTTCTGCTGTGTTTTTATTCAATATCCTGAGCTTTTTTGAATTTTAGTTCAGTTTTGCATTTTGTTAGTGATTTTTTTAATTAAATTCCATTTTCTTATTTAGGATTGTTTCAAAAATTCATTCAATTGTTTGTGTGCTGTTTTCATTGTCTACATTTCCATAACTATTTATATCCTTTTAATGATCCTTCAACAGATGCCATTTTGAAGCTCTTCTTTTGCTTCAGCTCAACTGCTCTTCACAAAGCCTGGCTTTTGGAGGAAGCATCTTGACTTGGTTATTCATATTTGTATTTTTGTGCTAGGATATAAGCATCCACATTTATAATGTTTGAAGTAGTCCATCTTGCAAATATCTGGTTTCAACTTTATTGAGTGGAAGTTTTACTCTTGGCATGTCATTAGTTACTCTGTGCTCTAATTAAATGTTGACAGTAGGCTCTCATATTCCCAGCCACATGTGGTGGTAATGAAGCTCCTTGTACAGGACCATTTTGTATGTCTACATGGAGATATAAAGAAATGGAAATGATCTAGAATGAATGGATAAATGGAGAAGCAGGAAAGAACTAGTGTGACTCTGGATCTACACCAGGAGGCCATTTCCTATGGGAGTGGAGTTAGGCGAGGAGAAGTGGCTCTTCTGAACAACAACTTTTAGCCATATCATCTCTAAAGACAAATATAGCACTTACATTTATTATATTTAACATCATCTTTTGTGCGTGTGTGTGTGTGTGTGTGTGACTCACAGTATCTGTGTGCTTCTTGCCTGTCTATAAGTAATGTAGGGTTCAGGACCTTCTTGCTTTCCCAAGAATACCACTGGCCAGTGGTGAGACCAACTCTCCAGAGTGTTACAGCCAGTGAGGGGTATGGATAATTCTGCACAGCTTTTGGGCATCTACATGGTCCTAGGTAGCTGCCAAGATGAGGCATGTCCCTGTGGTCTCTACTGGTAACATTATCCATGGACATCAACCAAGACATGGCTCTAAGTAACAAGATGGCCTCGAATAGCAACACAGGTTACGCATAATAGGGTATTTCTCTCCACTCTCTCGTCTCCAGTTCCAACTTTCTTCAGAGTGCTCACACTGTTCTGCTTCTCTTTCTCTCCCATCTGTCCATCACATACTTGTACATTGTAATGGCTCATGCTGCGGGTAGATCATTTGGATGGAAGGCTGCTGGGTGATCTCCTCTCCCTGTGTTGTAAGCCATGGCAGCAAGAAACTCCAATCAAGAAACTCCGTGGGGAGCATGAAGAAAGCCTCATATACAGAGCATTGCCACTTAAGTCTCCCACAAAAGGCCCCCTTGTGCTCCAAAACATTCAATTTTGGAACCCCAACACTGGGCTCCTCATTGCAGGTAGGCACCTGACTCTATGTAGTTTCCAGAAGAAATTGGATGTCTGGGAGTTAGAGAACCCCAGCTTCAGCCTCAGCCTATGCTTTTTTTTTTCTCATCTGGCTTGAGGTTGACATCTTAGGTTGTGTTTTCCCACCCCTTGAGCAGTGCATCAGCATTTTCCACAAGCCCATCGTCCAGTGGAGATGGTGTTATAGGGTAAATGCAGTCTAGGCTCTGCATTTTGTCTGCCTAGCAGAGTTCCCCCCACCCCTGTGGAGAGGTGGAACATGGAACTACAGGGCAGCAATATTGGTGTCCAGAAACGCCTAGTTAACAGCTTAGTGCTTTGCACTGATAAAATGAGACTGACATTCAGTTAAAAATGTCTGGCATTGAGAGCCCCTGGTCATTAATGACTATTCCTCGTCAATGGAGTACTACACCTCACTTTGCCCTAATGCTGAGTCAAAGTTCATGGCCAAGCTGGCTTAGAGACTTGGTTTACATATCAAGTTCCAGGACAGCCAGTGCTACACAGACATCAGTTTCAGAGGATTAATCCATTATTATTATGGTAAAACACAGGACAGCATCCAAGCAGACGTTGTACTGGAGAAGGAGTTGAGAGTTCTACATCTTGATCCCTAGGCAGCAGAAAGGAACTGTGACAGTTCTTATTTTCAAAGGTCATTTTCTTCTAGAAAAGATAAGAAGTGTCTGAAATCCAGATTTGGATTCTTTATGGACTCACTTTGAGTAGGCAGTGCTTTTAGTGGAGAGAAATGTTTGTTTTGCTCCCATTCTTCAAAGAGCAAGTGGGTACTGACTGTTTAAGTAGGTGTTCTGATAGCTAAGGAGTAGCTCTTGGCTTTGAGAGCAGACATATTTTGTGACTGAGGTTTGTGATGCATGGAGTCTTTTTCTTTGGTGTTTTCAGTCTGGCCTCATTTGTAGCAGTGAAAACATTGTTTTTCAATGTTGACAGAAGCTTCTGTTCATACCATGATGTCTCACTGTTCTGTTGCATGTTCTATAGATAATCAGTACCACACTTGTGGAGTCTTTCTATTTTCTCAATAGTTTTGCTTCTTCAAAACCAAGTGCATAATTTCTTGGCTCTTCATTATAAGTAGCAGTTGTGCATGGTGCCCTGAGATGTCAGAAGATGGCTTTGGAATATATAGAACTGTAGATATAGGGGAATGTGAACTGGCATGTAAGATCAGGGAACAAAACCTAGCTCCTCTGTAACAGTCAGTCCTTAACTGATGACTCATCTTCAGCTCCTCATTTTCATTATTGAACAGTCACTGGATGTCAACTCAAGGGGAAAATAATTTGGAAATTTAGACTGTGCTCTGTTTTGAAACCATTTTTTAAAAATATGTCTTATGTTGTGTATTCAATGGTACTTTAAGCAGATAGAATTACAAGAGTATCTTTATTAACTAAAGGTCAAAAATAATGTCAAAAAGGAAAGATCATTTGGAGATATCTGTGTATATTTAATAATTTCAAAAATGTTCAAAACTTTTCAAACATAATATTTAGATATGACAATAAAATAAGCATTAAATAAAGATAAAACTTGAAAGTTAGATATTTTGTATTAGCTTACCACTCCAAAAACTTGAAATAGATACAGGAAATCATCAAGGAAGAGACAAACCTTAGTTGGATAAAGAGATGTAGAATAGTGCCAGAGAAAGTAGGAGTAGGATTCAACACATTGACACTGTGTTACCTGGCAGAGCAGACACTCTACCATAGGAAAGAGTGTGACTGGAATTCTCAGCATGCTCCATTGAGGGGAAGACCAGTAACCTTATTACGGATGCTGATAACCAACCAATGGGTGGGTCTGTCTGGGAGCTATTGGCAACCTTATCACAGATGCTGAGAGCCTAGCAAGGACAGCGGCCATCTTGGATCTCATGCGAGTAAGTCCTTCCACAGCTTTGTTACAAGGAAGGAAAGCATGAAAAATAACATGACAATAAGTTAGAAAATATAGAAGAAATAATGAACTCTGGATAGCTATGACCCACTACACCAAACCACAGGGTGCAATGAAGTATGTATGAAGAGACAAGTGAGATAGAAGGAGAATGTAGGTTAGGGAGAAAATTTTTTTCCTTAGGTGTACATTTGAAACTTCTAGGTCCATGGCCTTGGTAGTTGGGGGTTCACAAGACCAGGGAAAGGGACAAGATCTGACCCTCTAAAATAGGCAAAATAGCCTTGAAACTTAGCCTGCTGATTGACAGGGATACTTATTTGGAGTCCATTTGACATGTGAGAGGTGGATCCAAGTGGATTTTCTGAAGCTTATAAGAAAAATTTTAAAGTTTACAAAAAGAGATAAAATTTACACATGCTAAAGTTACAATTTAGCATTACAAACTAACATTTGTAATCTATACTGAAACCTACATAGTAGAGAAGGCAGTAGGCTCACACATTTGTGTTGTAATAGAAGATTGGGAAACACATTTGTGATGTAATAGAAGTTTTAGGTTAAAAGCATGAACACTCTTTAATGTGAGCTCAAGGAAGACAGAAACTAGTTTAGTGGGAGGGGTAAAAGCTCATTTGATGTTGATTTTCAGTATGACTACAGGGCATGAAAGAAGGGCTTTCTCTGTCCTGAAGGCTGGATGTATATACATTTAGCACCATGAGAAACACTTTTAAGTCTATACTTAAATGACAGCCAAAGCAAACTTCAAATCTTGAGCATGTGACTATGATAACGGATCTTATAGTAGAAAGCTTTATCAGAATTAGAGTAATAATTTATCTGAATTTTTGAAGTCCTAATACAATAGTAGCATAGTGAGGAAAATAAATCTTAATCTTTTTTTATACCTTAAATAATTTTCTTATCACCTTTAAACTTTCACTCACATTTACCAACCTTAAAACACCTTCTTAGACCAGAAAATCCTTTCTGAAATTCTCAGAACTTAAGCTTCTGCAACATAAGACCTTACATAAAATTCACATTTTCTTATGCATTTGTTCACCTTGACTCACAGGTAGTTGATTACTGGGAGCAGTCACTGTAAGGCGAGTTATGTATGAAAACTGTATATCTCTTAATGTGAAGCCTATGAGCAAGGAAAACTTCTTTGTCTCTTTAAATAAGGGACCTAGTAGTTTTAACTAATTAGTGAAGTAACACTATAGTAGGTTACCTTGTGGTAAAGCGCTAGTTACCTGTTGTTCTTTCACTGTCAAACTACAGTTAGCTTTGCCATTAATGTGAGCAGAGACCTGAGAATGATAAATTGCAATCTAAATAGTCTATATATATTTATTAAAATGACAGAAACGAGTCCATAGTACAGAATCTAGCTAGCTGTCCCAGGTTCCTGTGGTCTCCATGGCACTGAAGGCAGAGGCAGTCATTGGCCATCAGGGCCAGAAGATGCGACACTTTTACTGTGTAAAGAGAAACATGAGAAATATTCTCTCTGCTGGTTGTTTTCTCCTTTGTGGTAAAGAAATCATTTAATTTAATACAATCTTTATTTTCTGTGTTTTTTCCAGACAGGGTTTCTTTGTATAGCCCTGGCTGTCCTGGAACTCACTCTGTAGACCAGGCTGTCCTCAAACTCAGAAATCTGCCTGTCTCTGCCTACCAAGTGCTGGGATTAAAGGCATGTGCCACCACATACAACTTTTTATTCTGAGAATTCCTCTTCATTTTCTTTCAGGAATTTGAAAGTTTCAGGCCTTATATTAAGGCCTTTGAGTCTATTTGATGGTTTTTGGTAGTTTGGCAATTCTTTATCAATTTGTGCAAGCATCCTTTATTGAAGATTCCATTTTTTTCTACAAAATGTGTGCTATTGCTTTATGGATAATAATGTGGTTAAATCAAGTGTTCATTTCTATCTTATTTGTCCCATTATGGTTGATGTCTGTTTTTTTTGTCAGTTGAATGCTCAGTTGAAATATTATTTGTAATTATATTTGTGATATCTTCAGAATTGCTCTATTTGTTCACAATTTTTTGATATTTTTATATGAATGTTAATTTTTTATCTAGTTCTGCCAAAATATAAAGAATTAAGGGATATGATTAATCTTTAGGTATGTGTGTATGTATGTATGTATGTATGTATGTATGTATGTATGTATGTATGTGTGTATGTGTTATGAGCTCTAGGAATTAGCTTGTTTTGCCTCTCCAGTTCTAGGATTAGTTAACTGTGCTGTCATTCCCAACTTTTGATACTGGGGAACAAACCTCAAGTCCTCATGTTTGCCTGGCTATCCTTTAGTTACTAAGTCAGTCTACCCAATACCTGTTCTTATGTAATTTTGATGACTGTTGTGAATGAAATTGTTTTTCTGATATATTTCTCAGAACATTCACTTTTCCGATGTAGTTCTGATGGTTTTGTGTTGACTCTATTTCCTGATACTGTACCACAATTGTTTGTCAAATATTAAAATCTTCTGAAGGAGTCACTGCGTCTTTCAAGTATAGTACAGTAAGTGTAGATAATTTGTTATATGTATCTCTTTAATTTTTCTTTTGTCTTATTCCCTAGGAAAATATTACAAGTACTATATTTAATAATGGTGACTGTCTTTGTCCTTGTCCTTGTCTTATTTAGAATGTTAGAAAAAATTAGTTTTCCCTATTCAGTTTAATGGTGGTTAATTTAATCTATGGATGTAATTTTGCTGGAATTTATGCCTTCTGTTTCTGTTTCTTTATGGTTTGATAGTATGAGAAAAGTTAAATTTTTGTCATGTAATTCTGCATCAATTGACATGACCACAAGGTTTTTGCTCTTGAATATATTGTATACTGCAATATATTTATATATTTTCATATATAGAAACAATATTACATCCTTGTATTAAAGACTTCCTTCAGCATTCAATTATTCTTTCTTTGTTATATACATTTTGTGTTTTGACTTCTATGTGGCATATGGATCTTTTCTGTTGGCCTGCTTATATGCTATTCTATGTACCTCTTGTACTTGCACACAGATCTCTTTCTCTAGATTTGGGTAATTTTCTTCAGAAATTTTGCTGAAAATATTTTGTGTGTTTGACCAGGGTTTCCTGTCCTGTGTGTATGTTTAATGGATTATTTCTTTTCACAAAGTCCTAGAAATCCTTAATATTGTTTCATGATTTTATCTCCATTTATTTTCAGAAAGTTGTCCAACCATCCACCTGTCTTCAAACTCTTGATATTCTTTCTCCTACTTCGTCCATTCTGTTGTGGGACTTTCTGTTCAGCTCCATTGACTGCACTGTCATTTTCCTTTCAAGTTTTGCTTTATTTTTTCCTTCAAGATTTGTGTCTTTTTGTTCACTTTTGTTTCTCAATCCTGAATTATATTTCTTATTTCATACAACTGTTAGTTGTGCTCTCTTGCCCTTTTCAAAAGATGCAACCACAGAACTACAAACACATGCCAAGGTCCCATTGTAAAAATAAAGACAAGGTAAAATAAATACACAAGAACCCTAAGTTGCTATATCTTGTCTGTCTGTCTGTCTGTCTGTCTGTCTGTCTGTCTGTCTGTCTGTCTATTCCCATAATAATGTTCCTGGAGAAAAAAATAGATGACACAAAGACAATGAAATCACATTAGTAATTACAGGGATTGGAGGGATGGATCTGTAGTTAAGAGCATGTAGTGCTCTTCCTATATCTCCTGCTCTGGGAGATCTGATGCTTTTCTTAGGCACACACATGCACATAAATCAAACACATGCACACAGAGAGAAGGAAGGGGAGACAGAGAGATACAGAGACACCAAGAGAGAATACCTCCTTTAAAAGTAATGTGCATAAATATGTTTGAGAAACTCAAAGAGGATATTACTAAACAATGAAGTGTATGCTCAATTTGGTAGGTATTGGGTCAATTGAGTGATGCTTCAGGCTCATTCTTGGGGCTAGTCAGTGATGATGTGCAACTGTGGTATCAGAAGTCTGAGCTCAGCCTTGGCAATGTAAATCTTATCGCTATGTGAGTGAACCCGTGCAGAACAGGAAAGTTGCTACTGGAACCCTGTATGACTTGAACCTATACAGACACTGTGCATACTGCTGCAATCCCTGCTCATTCTTATGCTCATAAATACTGTTATGTGTGCAGGAGACATTGGTTCCTTGGTATCATATTTCCTTTCTGGTTACTACAGTTTTTCTAACACCTCTTCTGCATAGCTTCCTAACCCCTAAAAAAAGGGTCTTACGAAGACATCCCATTTAAGACAGCATGTTCCTAAACCTCTCTTACCCTGCATATTGTCCAGTTGAAGATCTCTATTTCAGTTACCATCTATAAGAGAATGTTTCTCTAATTATACCTGTCCAAGGTACTGAACTATGGGTATAGCAGAATGTCATGAGTCATTTCAGTGTTGAAGGAGGGCTCACCTAAGAAGCAATTGACACTGTCTTACAAAGGAAAATTAGTTTTCTTCTTTTTTTCTATTTTTTATTTTTATTTTTTATTAAACTAATCAAATTTATTTTAAAATATATAACTCAGTATTGACATTTTTTAAGTCATCAAAATAATGTATAACAGTTAAATGCCTCTTAAATATACATGATATCTCCTTAAGCTAAAAGTAATATGCATTCAACCAGTTTTTAAAATCTATTTGGAACATTAAACGTGATAGAAGTAGAAAAAAAATCTCCCTTATGAAGTCCTCTATGGAAGGAAATTGTGAAAAGTTCCTGATTAAACAGAAACTTTATTTCATTTTATCTCCAAGGGAGAATATTCAGTATAACTGTAGTGGGTAGCGTTCCTTCTGTTTCTATTTTGTGGAATAGTTTGAAGAATATTGGTATTAGTTCTTCTTTAAAGGTCTGATAGAATTCTGCACTAAACCCATCTGATCCTTGGATATTTTTGGGTCAGAGACTTTTAATGAGTGATTCTGTATAGTCAGCACTCCTGGGAGACCAGCTCTGTCCCAATGGTGTTTGAATATGAAATTCTGTGGCACAGGATCAATTTTGTGTGGAGATGGAAACCTGGAAACTGGCAGGTTTTTTTCCCAGGCTGCTCCTAGGTTCCTGTGTCCTGAGGGCTCTGGACAGGTCCCTTGGAGCAGAAGAGGAGGTCTTATTTGTGCTCACAGACATGTCCACAATCTTGGAAAACCAGCTCTTTCTTGGCAGTATTTGGGTATGGGATGCTGTGGCACAGGATCAGGTATGGGCACAGATGGAAAATGGCTAGTTTTCTTAACTAGAGTCTCATTGGGAATATTAAGGACACTTAAAGGTAGGTCCCATACCTAATAGATGGCCAAAACAACATCAACATTATCAGCAGCAATGGCAACAGAATCTCAGTGGTATTTTTGTAGACTTTATGATCATTTTGTTTGTTTGTTTTTGTTTTTGTCTTGCTGGTTTTTTACTTCATGTGGTTTTCGATTTGTATTATTTTTTTTTCTTTATTACTGTTTCTGTTTTGTTTCTTTTTTTTCTTTGTTTGACTGACTTTTTTTTTTCTTTTGGCCTATCTGTTTATTTTCTAAAAAGAGAGGAAAAATGTTCTTGGATTTGGGGTACATGAAAGTTCTGGGACAAGTTGGATTGAGAAAACATGATCAGGATATAATATATGATTTTTTTCAACTAAAAATGTAGCAGGTTCTCACTATAGATCCTATGATGTTAAGGTTGGACTTGAGAAAAACTAGGCAATTTAGGAGACCAGCAAGGCAGAAAGACTCTCAGACAAAACAGAATATCAGATGACAAGATGAGGGAGAGCAGAGTGCTCATTTGTTGTGTACCAGGGACTCAGCTGAGGTTATCATGCAGCTAGGGCTTGGGATTCCAGGGTTGTGAAAAGCTTCCTGTAGGACATACACATGGCTCTTCTACCTCAGGATGCAGAAGCTTATCTTCAGTGATCAGGGATGTGGGGTTGTGAGGAGGTTGGAATAAAAATCCAATTATTTTTTTAAAGATGAGTTTCATTATGTAGCATAGGATATATCCTGGAGAAGTTTTTATTTGCCTCTGAAAATGATGTGCACATTGTTCTTTTTAGTTAGTAGGCTCTGCATATATCCGACAGGCTTGATGTTTATATTCATTAGTAGTGTGAACTGTGTCAGATGAGCTTTACATTTTTGTGAATTAATAATTTTTAAAGATCAAGACAATATGTCTAACATATCATTCAATTCTATAGTTATACAGTGTTTCTCTCTGTCTGATTGATACACATTTAAATGAGGCATATATACACATACATGTATATATATCCCTGATGGTTAAAATGCCTTAGTATATTTCTTCCATTGGATACATAAATACATTTTTTATAGGTTAGTTACTCACATACCTAACTGCTGGCTATTTAATGATTTGATTTTATCACTACACAATTACCTGTAGATTCCTATTTTAGTTTTTGTTTAAGTTCTAGTTTGTGGATGATAGTAACTATTGTGTGGTCTTTTGCCTCCCATCTTCATAGATTGTCTTTTTAATTCCATTGCTGCAATCTGAATGGGTTTTAACCCTAATATTTGCAGATTGCTACCATATTATCTTTGTGATGATAAAAATAACGGGGTTCTTACAGGTAATTGGGTTAGGAAGTTCTTTGCTCACTAATGGAGTTAGTTCCATTACAAAGAAACCATAGCGTTTTTCTTTGCCAAGATGCTTCCAGACAGCAACACCATGAAAGGGAAGGCAAGCCCTTGACAGACACAAAATCTCATTTTTGTCATTCTGTAGAACTTCATTATGTGAGTGCCTTTTCAGCTAGCATAGCTAATACATGCAAATTTGTTATAGTGGTCCTGACAGACAACTAACTTCACAACTGTTTAAATTAAACACAATTATTTTTGTAAAGTATTTCTACTAGTAATAGTAAAGTATTTGTCAGTATCATTAATTGGTCTTTCAACTATCCAAGTTCACATAAAAAGTTATGAAGTATCTACCCTATATTTATACCTGCAGTTTCATCTTAAGCTTTTTTGTTGTTGTTGTTTTGTTTTTTTGAGACAGGGTTTCTCTATGTAGCCCTGGCTGTCCTGGAACTCACTTTGTAGACCAGGCTGGCCTTGACATCTTAAAAATTTTTAACTTTTGAAAAGTTTAAAATGTCTTTAGAAATCTTTCTTTAAAACAATGTGTTCATTGTTCAATATTCATTATATTAATGATATAGATATTGAAAAGTAAAGATAAAATTAATATTCCTCAATTTACACTGCAGTTACATCCTGAATAGTCATGTTACACTGAGAACACCATCTATTTAAATCAATGTAAATACTTAATGTTCTATTAATCACTATGAGCAACATATAGCTTTTGAAATTTTGTCTGGTTACCTTAGTCAAAGAGGAGTTATGGTGAGTTACTGCTCTCCATTTTCAGGCTACCAGAATATATAATCATAACTCAGGAAAAAGATAAAAACCAACTAGTATTTGCTGAAGAAATATTACTTTTCACTGTCATATATTTAATAAATAATACCCATCTAATATAAATTATAATATGTCTTAGAAGATATTAAATAGTAACTCTTCATACTATTATATCTAAAGACAAATTACTTTTCTATATATTTTATTGTATTTATTGTAATTTTTCTTTTTTGGGCAAAATATATGTATACGCTCATTGCTTGTTTGTAAGTTATATAGAATATTTTTTAGCTTTTAATGCCAATATTATGACAAACATGGAATCATATAACCAGTTACATTCAATTAGATTTTATAATTGTCTAAATATTTCAATGCACCAAATTATCATTTTAGTTCATAGATAACATGTTTCTTTGTTTTATTTATTAGTACAAAAGAATTATGTAGCCTTGATATTAATTAGTAATGTGAAGTATAACAGTTTTGTTGTTACATGTTTGTAAAAAAAATACTAATTTGAAGAATTAGACCATACGTTTTCCATTCACTGTGAATAAGAGAGTTAGATTCAAAAATATCTGTGAGTATTGGAGAGATTTAAGAAATTACCAGATAGAAACAGACACTGAAGAAGTTACAGCTGATTCCTTGTCATTGATCTTTTGTGCTAGGACACATCACATTTTGGATTAGGAGTTTTCAATGCACTGCATTTGCATTTGTGCCAGCTGACTCTCAAGATCCAAATTAATCATGATATGACAACAGAAGCTTGCAGTGATGGCATAGCTGTGTTAATCAAGACTTCAATTATAATTGGAAAATGTATTAGTAGTATGTATGTGCTCAACCAAAAAATGTATTAATAATTGTATTATGATTTTGTACAAGAGGGGTAATTGATGTGACCATCAGTGAGCTAAATACAGATGATCCATTTGCCTTTTGATATCCAGCTTTACGCATTAATTCAACATGATGTCCTGACTGGTATAAATCTTTCTACTTTCTTGGAGAGAGATGTGGCTAGTAGCAGGAGCTTGGAGAGAGGTGTGGCTATTTGTGGCAAGGCAAGGTCTGAAAGAACCAGCTCTTACCTGGAGGAGAGTCACAAAATCTCTGTTTTAGTTCCTTTCTAATACAAGAGAGGGGTTCTCTAATTTTAACTGAGCAAGGCACTTAACTCTGGGCATAGCAGAATGTTGTTAAGGAAGTTATTTCTGTGTTTAGAAAGGAAAGTGGATATCTGCTTCCACTACTAATCAAAAAACAATTGACATTGCTTGCAACAAAAAAAAAGTTTTATTCAATAGAGTTTCATTGGGCATATTAACTATACTTAAAGGTAGGTCCCATGCCCAGCAGGAGACAGCAAATGCAATCAAATTCAATGGTATTTAGTATAAATACTAAAAGTATTTAGTATATTTTTGTCTCATATTTCTTTGGGCGTTTCTTTTGTCTAATTGACATTTTGACTTTATATGGCTTGCAATATTATATTTTTATGGTCTTGGTTTCTTTGTATACTTTAATCAATTTTATTTCTTTTGTTTGTTTGATGAATTGATTTTTATTCTCTTGCCTATTTGCTTTTTTTCTAAAATGAGAAAAATGTTCATGAATTTGGTGTATGTGAAGGATATGAGACAAGTTGGGTTGAGAAAACCATGATTAATATAATGTGTGACTTTTTTTTCAATTAAAAGTAGCAGATTCTCAGTACTTTACCTAAGACTTTAATGTTGGAGGTAAGAGAAACAAGGTAATGCATGTGACCAGTAGGACAGAAAGACTCCAGAATATCAGATGACAAGGGGAGGGAGATCAGAGGGCTCCTTTTAGTGTACCAGGGACACAAACGTAGGACCTCATACAGTCAGAGTTTAGGATTCCAGGTTTGCGAAAAGCTTCCTGTGGTACATGCACATGGCTATAGAGGCTCAAGATGCAGATGCTGATGTTCACATGGAATGGGTGGGTTTGTGAGGAGGCTGGAATAAGAATCCAATTAATTTTTAAAGATGGGTTTCATTGCATAGCATAGGCTCTATCCTAGAGAATCATTTTTTTTATGCCTTGGGAAATGGTGTACACCTGCTCTTTTTAGTTAGCATGATGTGTATATGTATGTATATACCTGATATGTTCAATTTTTATATTCAACAATAGTGTAAATCATGTCAGATCAATTTTACATTTTTGGAGATAAGATAATTTTGAAGATCAACATAATATGTCTAACATATTATTCAACTATACTGTTATTGTACAGTATTTCTGTCTGTCTGTCTGATTAGTACAAATTTATAAGAGACTATCCAAGACTCTAATAGTTAAGGTATTTAAGTGTATTTTTTCCTTTTGGTGTATAAATATAATTTTTATAAGTTAGTTATACATATGCCTACTTGTTTGCTATATTTGATGAATTGATTTTATAATTACTCATTGATTTGTGTTTTCCTTTTTTAGTTTTTAAGACCTATTGTGTCTGATGCTAGTAACCATAGTGCTGTCTTTGCTTCACAATCCATGGACTGTCTTTTATATTCCTCTGTTATGGTCTTAATAGTCATTCTTCTTAACATTTTTATGTTGCTTCTATATCACCTTTGTGATGATAAATAGGATGGGGTTTGCCAGATTATTGGGTAGGATATTCTTTTTTTTTAACTAATGGAGTTAGTTTCTTTATAAAGAAATCTAAAAGATTTTCCTTGCCAAAGTGCAACCACAAAGCAAAACCTATGAAAGGAAAGGCAAGTCCTGGTCTAAACCCAGATCTTGTGCTATTATTTTAGACATGCAATCCTGTAGAACTTCATGAGATGAGTGCCTCTCCAGCTAGGACGTCCAGTTTATGGCACTTCATTTTACTGGTGCTTTTTGACAACTAACTTCACAACTGTTAAAATTAAAGACAATTATTTTTGGAAAGTGCTTTTACTGCTAATAGTAAACATTTCATTGAAGTTTGGTTAATTTGTCTTTCAGCTTTCCAATTTCATGTATTCAAAAGGGACAAGATATCTACTCATTTTGATTTGCTCATTTATACCTACAGTTTTATCTACAATAATTAACAATTTCCTATATTGGAAAACTTAATTTCTTTAGACATCTTTCCTTAGGACAGTGTGTTTATTCTTAAAATTCATTATATTAACGGAAGAGACTTTAAAAAGTAAAGATAAAATAGATATTCCTCAACTTACACTGGAGTTACATTCTAACTAGACATGGTAGAGTGAAAACACTGCTTAAATCAATGTAAATACCTCATCTTCTATTAATCATAGCAAATGGGGCTTTTGAAATGTTGTCTAATAGCAACTATTTATGCTGTTATCCCTAAAGATAAATTAGTTTTTGAACAAATTTTATTGCATTTATTGTTATTTTCCATTACTTGGGCAAAAATATGTAATGTTCATTTGCTTGTTTATAAGTTATACATAATATTTTTAGCATTTATTATCCATTACTTGACAGAGATGGCATCATAGGCCTTAGTTACATTTTAATTTAATTATATAAGGACCTGAATCTTTCATTGTACCAAATCTTTATTTTAGAAGTTCATATTCAAAATACTTCTTAGATATTTTATTACTAAAAAAGAATTATGTAACACTTTCATTGGCAATGTTAAGTATGACAGTTTTGTCGTTACATGTTTGTTAAATAATACTAATTTGAAGACTGAGACAAAACATCTTCCATTCACTGTGAATCAGAGATTTAGATACAAAGGTATGAATAATGATTGGAGTAACTTAAGAAAGTTCTGGATAGAAACAGACACTAAAGAAGTTGCAACTATTTCCTTGCCATTGATTTTGTGCTAGGACACATCCCATTTGGATTAAGAGTTTGAATACCCTGCTTTTACATTTTTGGCAACTGTTTCTCATGTCTAAATTAATCCCCATTTGTCAACAGAAGCTTGTTCATATGGAAGAAATGAGTTAATGCTTCAAACATAACTTGAAACTGTGTTAGCAATGTGTACACATCTTTCAAAAAATGGGGTTATTTATAAAGTCTACTAATAGTTGAAACTTATTTTGAGCAAGTGGGATAACTGATGTGACCATCAATGCACTTGGCACGAAGTTCAGGTGATCCTTGTGCCTTTTGATATCCAGGTATACATACAAATTCAACATAATCCTCTGACTGAATATAAATCTTTCTACTTTCTGTCCATTTTGGAATTATGTTCTGTCTTTCCATAATTTTTTCTGTTAATACACATGGATCTGAAAGAAAATTTATGAAAAGTGTTCATTAAGTGATACATAAGCTTATAGAAAATCAACTTTCAAGCATTATTTCCTAAAGTTCTTTAAAATCTTACACAAAATAGGCACAGAGAATTAGTAAATATTGAGTAGCAAATGGCATCAAAATTATATGTTTAATGTGGTAATTAAATTTTATCATCAAATATTAATGAAAAAGTTATAGTTCAGGATGTTCATGGTTCACATTAGTATATGATAAAAGTGACAGAATTTTAACTTTGACATGTTTATGATGTTCAGATCTAATGTTCAGGGTGATAAGTACATTTAGAAATACTGCTATTAAAAACCCAAATAATAATTGCTTTCATAAAATTCTTGATTTACTGTTACTGGTAGACATTAATAGTGGTTAATATGTCATGAATTCTATTTGATAATTTTCAAATTCAAGTCTATCAAATTATGATGCTGGACAAGTAACAAGCCTGGTTAAAAGCAGCTTCACAAATCATCACTCTGGTACTTGGGCTTATTTTGCCAGAAATTTGGGAAGATGGAATGTCTTGGCTCATGCTGTCTCCCGTCAATGTATGTGATGCTGCCGTTCTGCCTTACAGCACAGCTGATCATGCAGTGCAGTAAATGCTGGGGCTAAGTGCTTCTGAGTGGGTGTAAAACTCCACAACAACATCTCCCGCTGTATCATTGGGTCTCATGCCACAGTTGGGTCAGAGAAGAAGTCCTAGTGACTTCTCTCTGCTGAGGGTTCCAGGAAGAATAATATTTGAGAATAGATTAGATGCCATGTATTGTTCCTGAGAAAACCAGCACTACCTATTGTGAGCTACAACACCCAATCTAGAAGCCTTGGTGCAGTGAGTACCTTGTACTCTGTGCTGTCTTTACCAACCCTATAATGTACTAAAGTCTCTCACTTTCAGCATGATTGATTTACAGAAACAATATTGCATATTGCCCATAAAATGTTTATTGCAGAGAGGTATACAGAGGTGCTGCCTAGAAATAATCCATGCATTACAGCTTCCCACTAAGAAAGTCTCTGTCTTAGGATTTCATTGTTGTGAAGAGACACCATGACCAAGGCAGCTCGTATAAAGTAAAACATTTAACTGAGGGCTGGTTACAGTTTCTGAGGTTTAGTCCATTATCATCCTGGAAGGAATCATGTGAGCTTGCAGGCAGACATGGTACTGGAGGAGCCTAGAATTCCATATCATGACCCACAGGCATGCAGGGCCAGTGGTGGCACACGCCCTTAATACCAGCATTTGGAAGCCAGAGGCAAGCAGATTTCTGAGTTCGAGGCCAGTCAGGTCTACAGAGTGAGGTCCAGGACAGCCAGGGCTGTACAGAGAAACCCTGTCTCAGGAAAAAAAAAAGATCCACAGGCAACAGCAGGAGTCTGGGGGCCATGCTTAATGTAGCTTGAGTATAGAAGACCTTAAATCCCACCCCCAAAGTGACACATTTCCTCCAACAAACCACACCTACTCCAAAAAGGCCATACCTTCTACTAGTGCCATTCCCTGTGAGCTGGCCAAGCATTCAAACACAGTTGTCTATGTGACACATACTTATTCAAACCACTGCAGTCTCCATAAATATAATTTTGTAGAACTGATTTTGACCGATGTGCAAAAAGGCACAAGACATATGTAAAAATTACAAGGCAGCAAGACACTTCCAAAGATCCAATGCATTTTCAACAACCGACTCAAGTTGCTGACAGACAAAATGTCAGATGAAGAGTTTAAAATAACCATTTCAATACTCAACGATTTCCAAGAGAACACAGAAAAATCATTAATGACATAAAGAAGGGAAGGTAGAATATGAATAAAAAATTTTATACAGTTTGAAACAGATGAAATTATAAAAATTGGAAATTAACAGCTGTGCAAGTTAAATAAAAATAGGTCTGAAAATGTCAATAGCATCAAATTTCTGATGGATCCAAATGGTAATTTATACCTGTTTAGAAGTTCATAGAGATGTATCAACTTTGAGTTTGTTTAAATTTGATGTGTGACTTTTTAAATTTGTA